>JAKCPI010005197.1:0-14963 GCA_023213315.1 Euborellia annulipes | reverse complement strand
TTCTACACAAAATTTAAATACAATGTATCGTATTATAATAGAGCCTATAGTTATGTAAAATCCTGAATCAATTGATCTCCGAAACCGAAAGACAAAAAAATCATTTTCTTTTGTTATTGTCAATAAGACAACAAAAGGATCAATTAATTAAAGAATATACAGTTAAGGTTAATTTGTTTGCAATTTTAAACAAAGAAAGCGAAATTAATTTCATCAATGCTCAATCAATCAATAGATTCTCCACAGCGGTTGCTAGCCTAGCCCACCCTTTAATCTTCTTGTTTCCCAACCTTCCAAAAATAAAAACAATAATAACTTATAAACAATCATGGCCTTGATCTTTCCCCAGGGGCGGATTAAAGGGGGGCGGGGGGCCATCCCCCCCCCAAAAAAGAAATTCAAAAAGTTATAAAAACTAGTAATCTAAAGAAATTATGATTTCCGGGCTTTAATTTCAATTGAATTTGTTACCAATCAATTTAAATAAATAGGAAAGGGGTCTAAATGGCCATAGATGCCGACAAAGTCCTTAAAAAAAAAAAACCGCCCCCCCCCCCCCGACAAAATTGCATTAATCCGCCCATGTCTTCCCCAGTATTTGAAACACTTCAGAATCAGATATAACTTAATTATTACCTTGATCACTGCTACCGCCATATTTATTCATTATTTAGATTAATTATTAAAAATTAATTATTAAATTCAAACATACAACATGTTATTTGAATTATTTTTTTTGTCAGAAAATGCGAAAAGACAATTTATCATTCCAATTTTGGATTAATATCTACCTCATTAAAATATTTCTCTTATTAAAATAATTATACATTGAATAACTTGTCAATTAAAATCAAAGCCAAAATTTTGAAATATCAAAATTCATATCTTTAATAAGTATTTTATTTTAACATTAAAAAGTAAAAAAAGTGAATAAAATTCTTGGAAAGCTTTTAGGGATGAACTGACGCCAGAAAATAATGCGCTGAAAAATAATCAAGGCTAGAAATCCCGCCAAGAGTGTTTAGAAGTAAAAAACAAAAAAAAAAATTCTATATATTGAAATTTGTATATTATAATATTATTTTAAAACTTTAACAGATAAAGGTGTATTTTCATTTCCCATTAATTTTTAATACAAAAAAAATGTCATTCTTATATGGCAAATGGAGTGGAAATACCTCACTCAACTCATTAAGATATTTTTGACTAACGAGTCACGAAAAAAAAAAATTCAATTTTGTTTCACAATTATTTCATTTTATTATTACGCCATTCTATTTAAATAAAAATTGAATCACTTTTTTTAAAAAACAAATGAATAATTATATTTTCACTAAAATCTAATTATTTTTAGTCTTTTTTTAACAACCTAGGTTGTATTGACTCCATCCATATTTATTTAAATTAATTGGGGTAGCCAATAAATAAATTTAATCGCTCAGGACGGGAAAACCACTGATTATTCGATAAAGTAAGATCTTCTCTGCTTGAAAATATAATAAAAAGAGAGCCATAATATTTAAATGCAAAATTTCTCACGTGAAAACAACCATAATTTTAGAAAAATCATTAATACAAATCTCTATAATTTATTACTCAATAAAATGTGTTTTTTACTTTTTATTTAAGGTCTTTCTTCATCTCAGACCATTTAGGCCCAATCCCTTATATATTTCAAATGATTGGTAACCAATTCAAATGAAATAAATTTTTCTCGCTTGGGACGGGAAGCCAACCCGGGACCCTAGTAACGGGTCACAGGCTTCAAAAAAATTGGAATATAAAATTTTTAATTAAGAAAATAATATTATTTTTGTCCTCGGACTTGGCGTAGTTGGTAGCACGCCTGCCTTGTATACCAAGGGTCGAGGGTTCGGATCCCAGGCAGTCCGATGATTTTATTTAAGCCATTTAGATACCAAATTAGTCCAATGACCCCAATATATATATATTTTCATAATAATGGTTATTGTCAAAGTCTTAAAGAGCCTAAGTTGCCGAAAAAACTGTGTGTATGTGGGAGTGGAATGGAAAAAAGTGTGAGTGTTTTTTTATAAGCTTATAAAAAAAAAAAAATTATTTTTAATAAAATCATACCTTATAATAAATTAAAAGCCCTATTTTTTTTTTTTTTTTTTTATTAAACATTTTCTTCTACAAAATTTAATTTTCTTGAGCATAAGCACATAAAAATGAAACATGTGTTAGTATAATCACACTATTATCCTTTTTTAACCCTTTTCGGCTACAGAGGCCATTAGGGGTTAATAATTTATTTAAATAATTTAAATACATTAATACCGATGGCTGCCGGGGGGGCGTTCCACAAGCTGATTGCTCGGGGTCTATTAATCCTTTAATTAAAAGAATTTGAAATAAAAAAGTATACGAAGTTTTAGCAAATATAAAATGAACGAAACATTTTTCTATCTTTAGATTAAAAGGTTGCTTGCAAATGCCAGAAAAAAAGTATCTCTACTCACGTGTGCCAGGCACTTGTTGGTTAGATGGCTTCTCGTCTTGTTCTGTTCTATCTGTTTCCCTTGTGATCGAGATCATCCTCTTCGCTGACGACGTCTTCGGCCTTCTATTCCGAGCTGAGCGTGCGCAGCCCTCTATTCCCTAGTTATTTTTAGTGGCCGAAGACGTCGAAAAACGTCCTGATTTGCTTCTCTGCTATCTTGCCCATCATTTTCCGACTGCCAATTAGTGTCGATTAGTACTAGAATTGATTCTAACTTTTTTGATATTTTTATTGTTGGTTGTTCTTTGAGTTCAATAGACTAATTTATAAAATATTTTCTTAGTTGAAAAAAACTTTCTATCAAACCAATGAATAGGATTTTTTATTGCCCATGATTCTATTTTGTTGGGGAAAAAAATCGGTAAAATCTCGTATAGTTCTTCGGAATTATTTCCAAAAATTTAAATAACGATGTCTCCTTATACATTTCTTTAGTCCCGAATTAAAATTTTAAGAAAAATTTTTCAATAAAAGCAATTTTGAAAATTTCACCAAGAAGACGGGCTGAGCGAGATATTTCTATGTAATTTTTAATATAATTCATTCATTCATTAATGTTTTTGAGGGTTAATTTTCATAGTAAATTTTATTTAGTTAGGCCTACATGTAATTGCAACAGGTAAATCTTAATCCCAATCGTAGGAGAATAATAAATTTTTTTCTTAACTCTCCGGTTCGTCAGTATAGTTAAAATGATGTTTCAACTAACAATTGGCTTCTGGTGTGGATGAGGACTCCAATGCATTGGGAAATATACTCACTCTGTGTACCATTTGTTAATGGAAATAAATTATTATTATTAAACCAGTCGACTTTTTGAAAATTGAATTCAGACCTTTAGAACCTATGGAATTTCGAATTGTGATCATTTTTATCCCTCATGTGCTGACCAATACTTTCTGTGCTCTTAACCTTTTCAAGTCGTGGGGGCCCCCTTGGAACCAAATTAAAAAATAAATTCTAAGAACTCCACATCATCCAGACAATAACTGGACCCTGGGCTATATTTTCATTTTTTAATTTTTATAATCACTACTATACTTATATGACAAACATCTCATCCCTTGTAAACCTTATTCTATTAGGGCACTAATGCCGCATATAATAAAACAATTTCTAATTTAATTTAAATATTAATAAAGAAAACAGGAGTAGCCAAAATTAAAAAGACTCTGGATGCTTTTTTGAAGCTTTCTTTTGAAAACACAAACACAACACAGGCATAGAGACAGAAACACAGACAGACTATTTTGGGGGCCCTTTTTTTGGACATAGAGGTCACAAAACGTGTATTTCCATCGAATTTTTGAGATGGAAGAAATACTTTCTCTCTCTATATAGGTATATTAACACATATCGGTAAGAGAAAGTACAAAATTAATTTTTTTGTTGACATAAATTTAAAAATAGAGATTGACCTCCCCTGAAGATGAATGGTTTGTTTATTTTATTTTTTTACCCGGAAAAGAATATTAATCCTAAAAGATGAACTGATCTCGTGATCAGCAAAAATTGTTATTTTTCCTGTTCCTGTCTTTTAAGTTTTTTGGGCGAGAAGCCATTTGCGAAGGCGCAAGGGTCGTCGCATTTTATACATGTATCGTCAATAAAATATTCCTTTTTTTAAGAATCCCCTTTTTAAAGTGGCCTTGCTATTGGCCAACCGGCTACTAACAGCCTCTTCCATTAATAACTTGTTTAACATCATGTAAATTTCCCCTTTTTCTCCTACATTTTTTTTTTCATTCATTTATAAGAATAAAAAATTAAATTGCGTTATTTTATAAAATAAATTCAAAATATGTTTACGTCATTTTAAATTTTTTCTAATATAAATTTCAATTTTTTTTTTTTTCATTTTTGAAATGGGCTTATTTTGAACACCTAGGTGCAGACAGGGGACCATTTTGCTAGATCCTTCTTTAAAATATTCAATAGATTCAAATTTTTCGTTTTCGCAATATTTTTCACTATACCTATGTATATATTTTAGATATGGTAATTGTCAAAGCAATATGACATCTTAATTTTTGACGAAATGGAGATATGCATAATATACATTTTCAACTGAATTTTATGATTAAAATTGGCGATTTGTAAAATGACCTATGAAAACTAACAATTAGACAAGGTATCTCACGCAACAGACACACACTTTAATAGACAACTCAACAATTTTACTCAACGCGCTGTCATTTTTGCTCATACTTTGTGTACTGTATGTTGTTTTTTGGGTTTGAATTGTTTTGATTGAGAGAACAAAATAGTTTTTGTTGACCTTAAAACGCGGATCTCCACATCGATTTTTTGACATGGAACCAATACTTTATCTCTCTATATTAACATACTAATATATAACTAAGAGAAATTAAAAAGATGATTCCTGATGTGAGTTTATTGATAAAAAATCAATTGTTTTATTTTTTCTAGAAATCGAAATTTAGGAACTTCTCATCTCGTCTATACTTCCGATCTTAGGGCTTGTTTTTTTTCCACATTAGCCTAAAATTTAAATGTTTAGTAGGTTTTTACTTATTATGTAATGAATGTCATAAGCACTATATCTTCTTCTTCTTTCTTCTCCTTAATCCCTCGGTTCGAAGTCGGCGTAGGGGATTTTTGCGACCGGGTAGGAATAGAACAGGCCGGCCCGTCACACGGTCTGACGTCTGTTGAAAATATAGAAGGAAAGAGACTGACATGCAAAGAAAAGAAGTACTGCCAGTCGCAGCTAGAACAGCTCGTGGTCGCCATCCACGTACCCCCAAGATGTGGGCCCCTGAGCAAGTCATATGCACTATATGAAACGTTTAATTTAAATTTTCATTTTGAAAAAAATAATTAATTTAATTAAACCCATACATTTATTAAATTAATTAAAAATTCTGAGAAAAGATATGTATATTAGTCATCTGTGATTTTTAAATTGCTAAGAGAAAGTATTAATTGGTAAGTATAAGTGAATTCTGGGTGCTGGTTTAAATGGATCAAAAGAAGATAGGCCTACATCCTGTGGGATGATGAAGCGACAGAGGATCCTGAAATAGAGCCGAAATGAGTTCGACGGTGAGACGGGACAATAAACCAGACGCAAGCTCACACTTGACTTTCTTGGCAAATGATTCGGAGGAGAGGAGACAACAACGACGTCAAATTCACCCTGGGATCCGAAATTTGCGTGGGGTACTTACAACCTTCAAGGACATTGCCTTTCATCTTTAATGTTATTTATTCATATTCCCGGAAGGAAATTAATAAATTTAAAAATTTTTGAAATATTTTTCTATAAATTTGTGAATACTTTCGTTGTTTAGTCATTTTAAATAATTAATTTTCAATATACACCTCTGACCTATTAAACAGCGATTAAACACTAGACCAGTGTTTGTTTGAATTGAGAGCTTTTTATTTCGTGGCATTAATATTTTATTTATTTCACAACGTTGTTAATTTTTTGTAGATTCACTTATATTTTGTATTTTCTATCTGTAATCTATAGGTTCTTTTCTGAGATACGCGGGCTTTTAGTTTATTGGATTTAAAAATATCTTATTTTAAATCATAATCTATTTAAAATAAATTTCTATCTTTTTTGGGGGCGAAGACGATATCAATATATTAACTCAGCAATTACTAAACGAATTTATAGACTGTATTTTTGACTAGAACTTTAGTTTTAGTGTTGGATCAGACCTAAATATTAAAAATATTTCAGATACAAAAAGATTTAAAAGGATTAAATTATATTTATAGCAAAAAAAAATGAAGAAAATGGATTTTTAATATTCTGTACTGTATAGGGGCCTATAGGCGTAAGTAAGATTCAGAGATTAATAATACCAATTTATGGCTTAAAATCATCGGATTACCTGGGATCCGAACCCGCGTCCCTTGGTATAGAAGGCAAGCACGCTACCAACTACACCAAGCCCGAGGCTTATAAATTGTTTAAAGAATAAGCATACGAAAAATCATTATTATTACGAGTGTTTTTTATTCATTTGGTTGGTCCGCACTTATTGTCCACCAGTTAACATCTCGTCCACTCGAGTTAAGCACTTTGAGACTCCGGACCCAAACCAAACCATCTACTACTGTAGCACACAAACCAAAAATACATCATCCAACAAGCACGTTCTAAAATATATTTGAAGACAAGTCTAATGTTTCTCAGGTTAGAGTCAAACACAAGCCTCGGAGACATCAAATAACACTTCGATTCAAGAAGTAACCTCAACAGTCCACAAACACTACTATACCATTCTCAAAGGCATCTCAAAACCAAACCACTGACTAAATCTGGGGGCTGAAAACGGCTCTAAAAGAAGAGTCGAGTAAATCTTAACAACCAACGTGACTTAAATCAGAGAAAACCTATCTGTAAACTTAGATGATTTGGTTAAATGAGGGTCCTTGCCAATCAGAAAAAACAATGAGTAAAAAATTATTTTTAGAGAAGCGGTGAGCAAGTATTTTGTATGCAAGTGAGAGTACTTATTTTTTATACTCTCACTTGCATACAAAACACTCGCACATTAGATGCCAATACCCCCTTCTCTAAAAATAATTTTTTATAATTGATACGGACCCTATATTAGAATCTTTTTAATTATAATATTTTCAAAAAATAATGCTGATTGTTTTTTCCTTCTAAAGATATTTGCACTGAAGTTGGACTCGTATGTGCCGAGATAATATGAGTGGTCCATCAAAGCTTAATATACTATAGGCCTATAAACATTTGAAATCCAATTTTAATCCTGTCTCTTTCTTTACTTTAAAAATAAAGGGTCGGACTAAGCCGAGCGCACAACTTTGCCCACCCACTATTTAAGACAATAATATTCCCCCTAGAGCCCCCTCCCCACTAATAGTTCGATGTTTTACATATTATATCAATATATTATTTTCCTCTGGAGAAAGTAGTTTCTGAATATATAACAAAATTTTAGGTACGTATGTAAGAAAAAAATATTGGTCCCCCCTAGAGCCCTCCCCCCTAATGGTCTGATGTTTACCAAAAGCTTTTCAGTTATTGGCCTCTACTTCTAGTTTATGTGTGAAAAATTTCAAAACAATTGAATAAATAGTTTTTGAGTTTTCGTTGACGAAAATAATTATCACAGACATCATTCCAAAAACTACTTAAATGGATGCAGGGGACCTCAAAACGCATTTTGGCAGCTTCAGAAAAATTTCGATTTTTTTAACGATTACCTTAACTTTACCTGTCCAACCTACGGCTGATGGGCAAAGTTAAAAATCTAACATATGAATTTGAAATAACTTTTTTCTATTCTTGTTTGTCAAATTAACTAATAAATAAAACAAAAAATAACTAGATTTGATTTGGGTTTTAGATAGCGAGATCAGAGCAAGTTATTATTAAATAATATTATAGTATACTATTAATATATTTATATAAAATTCGTGACAAAAGGAAATCATAATTATTTTAAGGAAGTAGATGTTATCTATTCATGCTCTTTCTCTCTCTCTCTCTCTCTCTCTCATTTCGCTTATTATTTTTTTATGCTTCAAGCCCCTTGTTCGTCATCCGACGAAGGGACAGAAATAGGCTATTTGTATCATGAACGTTTTCTACTTCCGGTTTTCCACACCACATCTTGACTTCAGAAAACATTGTTTTGCAATAATGCTAATTGTTATGTGTACAATCTGATTATAAATGTAGGCTATCTTATGATTACAGTAATATTAATTTCAATTAATTTATTTCTATTTTTTTCTTTTATTATTGGAATGTAAGGTGTTGTTTTAATTAAAACTCATTTTTTGATTTGATTTTTTAAATCTCTGATAACAGGTGCACTTGTTTCGGTGTGAAGGAACTCTTCAGAACCCTTATTTCCTTGCCTACCATATTTTTTTTTTTAATTTTAATTATTTGAATTAAGGATCACAATTTGTGAAGTGGCTGTTGTATTTTAACAATAAGTGAAGGAGCAGACAGCCAGGAGATAATTCTCTACAAAATGAAACTGGAGAGTATTGGAAACAGTTTCGGCTTTAATTAGATAATGCCATACTCACATTGTCAGTCCAATTTCGAGAGTATGAACTCAAATGCCAGCGCATTGTCAAATGTAGAATTGTCAATTGTGCATACATATATACCAAGCAATGCTACGAACTTTTTATGTACGATGCAGTAAGTTCAAGTGTCGAAATTGTTAATTGTTATAAAAAGCTCTTAGCATTGTTGTACAAGCAATTTTATCTATATTAATACCCACAAATTGACAACTCTACATTTGATTCAATTCGTTGGCATTTGAGTTCATACTCTCGAAATGAAGTGAGGATGTCGATATCTAATTAAAGCCAAAACTGTCTCCAATCTCTTAAGTTTCGAATTATAGAAAGGAAGAGAGGATGTCAGCCAAAAGAACAGTCTCTATCGAATAAAAATCTCCATACAGAAGACGTTTCGGCTTTAATTAAATAAATCCATCATCAGTTCTTAAGAGATTATCTAAAGTTTTCATTTCTTAATTTTCATTTCGTAGATGCTTATTTCCTGGCTGCCTGCTCCTTCACTTATTGTTAATTATTTTATTTTTTATGTTGGAAGTCTCTCTTTTTCCTTTTTGTTCAGGCTTTCGCCGGCAATTTTTTTTTTTTTAATATTAAAAGAGTAAACTTCATATGGGATCGTCAGATTCATATTCCTAAATATAATAAGAAAAAAAAATTTAAATTATTTTGTAAGAAGGCTGTCAAATTTACAAGATAGGTGGAAAAATAGTCTAGGGTTCGGCCAAATACTTAATTTGCCTGTTTCAGGGACTTTATTTAGGTCACCCATTCAGAGCTCGTGTTTGTAATAATATTTGCATATAATCCGTCCATAGATAAGCTGAATCTCATACAGCTATCAAATCAACAATATTATTGTTACATTTATGCTACGAGCGCAGAAGCATTGAAGAATTTTTTATGACCTTTGCCCTGAAGATAGATCCCGAAACTGGGAAAAGGGAAATAAAGAATTTTTGGGCCGGATTCAAGTTTATTTTCTCCACTTTCCCAAAAAAAAATATTCTGGTTATGATAATTGATCCCGCATGAATTCTATTTTAATATAGTTTTAACAAAAGGACGATAAAAAATTTCTGACAAGGTGAAAAGCGTGATAAAAGAGGAATAAAGAAAACTTGCAACCTACAAATTAAAATAATTCTAATTCTGAAAAATGTGTGATAGGCTTCGAAGTGAAGAAGATAGGTCACATCAAAATAGGATAGCAGAATATTAAAAATTCCGGATAATTATTAAAAACAAAGTTTTAATTAGTCACAACCCCTGACAAGCTCCAATAATATAGTACCTCAAAAAGAAGATATTGATTAAACTAGTAATAATTTGGACAAGAATTAATTATAATTGGTTATTTTGGAAACAGCCCTCTCTATTTCTCCGAAGGAAAATACTCTTTTCTTCTTATTTATGAAAGGATATTTTTTTTATATTTAACTTTTTGCCCTTCGTTTAAGTAGGGGGTTAAACCCATTAATTGAAACCTTTGACATTTTATCTCAACTGCTAAGATAAAAACATTCAAAGAGTGCCAAGACATTTTTTTTTCATTCCTGACCTATACACTTACTTGGATAGAGATCAGCAAACTTTTAATATATCCGTTAAAACGCTAATAAATATTTCACTAATATACATATATTTCCATTTTTTCTACAATCTTGAATAAAACAAATGTAAAAAGGAAATGGATTTAATCAACGTTTCGAAGGGTATCAAAAGTTCCTTTTATCCATTCATTTCGTGACTAAATATGATGAAGATTACAGGGAGAAATAATTAAAAAAAAAAATACTTTTTTCTATTTATATTCATGTTGGATCTCTCTCAAAACTTAATATTATTATAATTACCCTAGGCTTATTTATTCGAGAGTGATTCATATTAGAGACTTAATACACAATTGTATGAATATCACTTTATTTTTATAAAATATTATTTAACATGTTAAAATTTTATTTGCAGTCTAAAGAATCACAGAATTTATTATAAAAATATTATACTAAAACAAAAAAAATATTAATTTTAGGATGTTTAATTGTTTACGATAATAGCAGTTATCCTTAATAAATATATATACAATTTCTCAAATTGAGTGTTGCATTCAAATTATTTTAATTAATTTAACAAAGATCTAATAAATATTAATTTTTCTTTTTCTTTTTATTTTACTTATAAAAAAAAACAGCAACTCTTGAGAGTCTTTCCTTATTAACTAGATTATTTATTTATTTATTCGATGAGATACATTTGCTCTGGGATATACTTTAGCAATTGATTACTGATCCTTTTAAAGACGACTGTCAGTTTGTCTGTCAGCTGAGGCATCATCAATTTGACGACTTCGAGGCCATTTTCTCGTAGGAACAAATTTGTCGCTTCAACTGAAACCAATGTTAGTTAATTAGTTTTTTTGTTTTTGTTTTAGAAGAGACAAAAATTTCTTAACCGACTAATACTGCGTTTTAATTTATTCTAAATAGGAAAACATTATTTCTTGCATTGAACAAAAGCCAACTACGTTTTTGTAAAATTCGATAATCATATTTAGGTTAATTGTGCGTTCTTTAGCATTTACCAACACGCATGATTACAGTAGTTTTTTTTTTTTTATCTCACAATATCTAATTTAAATATCTCGTGTGACTATATTCAACCAAGTTCATTAATCTCTTCATAAATTTTTTTTGTTTATTCAAATATTCTTATTTTAAGAGTAATAAATAGGTATAAATTTGTTCGTTTAGAAATTAAACACTGAGCATGCGAGAAACTCAATATATTATTATTTGGTTATTTGGGTTGCCTATCTTCCAGCAAGCAAAAACTAAATAAATTATATCTACTTGTGGGAGTGGCGCCTTATTTTTGGTATTTTTGGTGCCTTGGAATTATTGATCTTTTTACTTTCACTTATCGTTATTAAATATTTTTTCTAAACGAAAGGGTTTGACCTAATATCTCTTGATGAGAATCTGCTTCTGGGCCTAACTAATTCTCATGTATAATTATTATAAATAATTATTAAAATGGCAAATATATTTAATATACTCGTATACTTTATTGGAAAAAAACAGTCCTAGATATTTTTCTTGAAATTACTAAAGTTTGTTCCCGATTTCACTTGTAATGCGAAGTTCAAATCAATAAATAAATATTCCCTTTAATCTATTATCAATTCAATCGTTTACTTTCCCTATTAACCTAAAATAGAAATTCACAATCGATCCCATTTTACCTAGTTTATTTTATATATATATAATGTGTTTATTAAAACGATAGATTTTATTCATTTCCTGCTTCGGGTTTGAATGGCTTATAGGCATTGGCAAAAGCGCGTGGAGCCATTTATAGCTCAATTGCGTTGCGTCGAACCGAGTTCATTCGCATGTCAAGTGCACCAACCTAACAGATAGCAGACAACGGCCCTATATTATTATTATTGCAAGGTCTCAAAAACAGCCAACGAACGAAAAACGAAAAATAATAATAACTTTTACGAAACATCAACTTGCAAACACGAAAGCTTTCCGGAATGCCTGACTTCTAGGCGTATATTTTTTTTTTTTTTAAAGCAAAAATTAGGAAATTTAATAATTAATTTTTATTTCTTAACATAAAAATAATTATCTTCGCTATTATTTACTTTTTAATTATTTACTATTATAAAGAAAAAAATAAAGTTACATCAATATTAAATTATTGTCCTTGCAAAATAAAATTACGCCTTCCATTGGACCCTAAGTATGTTGCCTGTTAGTTATCCATTTAAAAATACTGTATATTACGAAGTTACAATTATAAAATAAAACTATTTTATAGAGAGTTGATAATTTAGAGCTAAAGTTAGAGATCTACTGGAACACAAAGTCATCGGGATCTAAAATTTTTTAAATTGTGTCTTATAAAAAAAAACATAGCCTACGATTATTTTAGAAAAAATTTTATCGGTTTGGTTACAACCAACCTATATACAAACTATCAATTAAGAATGTTAGAAAAATAAGAGAGCAACGACGTGAAGTAAATAAAATTGTTAGCAAGACAAAGGCCATGCTCGGGTGGGCGCCATTCTAAATTTAAATCAAGCTCTTCTATAATCTGACTTTGAACAATTGCCATGTTGGGCCCAATTCCAAATAAAGAAGACCTAAACTCATGACTAAATCTTTATCCGACATAAAATCTTTTTAAAGAATAAGATTATAAAATTTCTAATTAAAATTTATCATGTGCCATGCCTCTTTCCTCAACTAAAAATAAAAAGTTTTTTCATCAAAGTTTTAGGGGTTTTTGATTAAATTTCAACTTTTAAATTGAGGCTTTCGCAGTTGTTATTGCCATTGTTTAACAGAATTAATAAAACATTCCGGCCACTCATTCTAAAACCTACAAATCACATTAAATTTTACATGTTAAATGAAGTGTGATGTGTTTTACTTTATATATGCACTTTATAATTTGTATACAGAGGAAAGAGGGGAGAAGGTACTATGAGCGCCACAATTAAGTCCCAACCTGGTATCTAGAGCCTTAAGTATATTATATGGTATATAGTGGAATAATTTTAATGACCGAAAAGGCAAATTAAAATCTGGTACAGATGATTTTATTTTTCCTTTTCAAATTTAAAATTATTTCACGATATGCTTAAGGCTCTAGATACCAGGTGGGGACTAAATTGTGGCGCTCACTGTACCAGAAAAAATGAAACGACCTGAAAAATGTACCTGAAGAATGAAATAATTTCTTAATTAGCCTAATATGTTAAACAAAATAAATTTTTTTATTAAATTTTGTAATACATTACTTGAAATTTAAGTAATCCCTACTATTTAGTTAGAAAAGAAGTCTCTTATTGAAGTATTGATATACGTGTATGAGAAATTAAAGAGAGTGCAGCTAAGCATAATTTCGTTTATTTCTCCTCAAAGCTGACCTTTCGGTCCTCTTTAGGACCATCTTCAGAGCACTAGGTGTGTCATCATGAATATGAATTTTGAAGATGGTTTTAAACAGGACCGAAAAGTCAGCTCTGAGAGGAAAATACGAAATTACGCTTCTCATTTTACCTACAAATAAATATTTTAATTTTTTACGATTGTTATTATTATTAATATTGGCCAAATGGAGATTTTGCCGGGCATCCGGGACCAATATATTAAAAAAAAAAAAAAATTATTAATATAACAAAAGTTTGGCATTAATCATGAATTATTTTAATTAGTAAATAATAATTCAATTTAATAAAAAAATTTTTCGGCCACTATTTCTGTTAGCGTTTGCGTTTCAAACGTCTCCTGATGATGACTAGAAATAGTGCCCTAAACGTTATTGATTACTAACTAAAATAGAACATGATTAATGCCAAAAAAGTCTTCTATTACCAGTAATTTTAATAATTGTTTTTAAGTCCTTTGCCGAAAAAGATTTCTAGCTCCATTCCTTGATTGTATTTAGTATAAATTGAGATTCATGCTTAAACATCTGTGAAAATTATCAACCGAACATGTCCTAAGTGCTAAATATTTGAGATCCAAAACGTGAGAATTTATGAATATTATTTTAAATTTTCATGTATACTAATGCCGGTTGTTTAATGTTTAATGTTTAATTTCTACTATAGCAATTACAATCCCTGTGTTATTAGAATATGATTTTCTTTTCCTGGTTTCTAAAAATGAAGAAACTTATTGATTCTGTTTAATGAATGAACGATTATTAAGATAATATTTGATTAGTGGGATGTGTCTTACTTAGGATTCGATTTGAGTTGGTGTCCTTTCTGACCATCAGTCTTGCACCTTTGATGTTCAGGTCCATTGAGAGATCATCCAGATGCATATAATCCATGTCATCTCGCCTAGTTGAGCTCACTCGCCCTTGCACTTTGGCTGTGATGTCCCCTGCAAAACAAAATAAGGAATTTCAAAAAAAAAAAAAATACACCAAATGGCTTAAATAACTGTTAAGAATACCTGGACTAAGAAAAATTTAAATGTTTCTCAGAAGAAAAGTTTTTCTTCCATTATCTTCAATAATAAATACATTTATTTATATTCATGAAAAATAAAACTTTTTGAGTTGACGTCATAAATATTTAATAATGTTGGTTTATTCATTTATTTATTTTTTTTTTTTGTAAAGAAAAAATATTTTACATAAGATGAATGAAGAAAATAAATAATTCATTTGTTGATTCTTTATTATTAAAAGAAAACAATTTAACGAATTGCTAATTAATTTTCTCAGCATTTCTACGAATTTTAAATATCTTCAAAAAATTAATTAACATAATAATAACATTAATAAAATAACCATAACCACATCCTGGGGCTAAAAACCATCGATTAATTTTTTTTTCTTATATTTTTTTTTT
>JAKCPI010005196.1:0-17118 GCA_023213315.1 Euborellia annulipes | reverse complement strand
ACGTAAATTTAAATTTCATTTTTGTGAATGATGAATGCTATTATGTTTATTGAGCTTAATTATAAACACTATTAGATAATTCTAATTGTAGAATAATAAGTTTAATAATTTAACAAGATTTATATCCGCCATTTCATAGATAGCGATACTTTATATCAATTTTAATAGTCAATGTTATGTTTGGTTAAACTTTGACAAAATATGACAGCATAATTATATGTTGGCTATTTAATCATAAACAGAGGATTAAAGGGATAGGGGTGGGGGGGCGTATTAATATATGCAAAATGGAAAAATTGATTTGTTAGAATAAAATAATACATTGTCTATTGATTAATGACTTATTTGAAATGGCGCCAGTCGTTAATTATTTCGTAACTAAAACACATGAATAAATTAGCTCAAATAAAATTCCTTTTCTATTAAATATAAATTTTAAATACTAAAATAGATGCTATATAATTTTATCTATTGTTTTAATAAAACTTTATCCTAATTAAGCGGGCTTTCTCATATTATTCACACAAATTAATATTATATACATTTAAAAAATATCTATTGGGGATGGTTAATTAAGTGAAGTATAAAAAATATATTTTTTTTTACTTTTCCTCTCTTACATATGTATATCTGTAATATATAAATAGAGAGAAAGTAATGAATTCATTTCAAAAATTCGATGTCGAGATTTGGATGGATATATTATCTGTAACAGCCAAAAGTATCCATTTTATTAGAGTAAAAAAAATAAAATCCCAACAAATATTTCACGAACGAATCTCACTTGGGCATTAATGGCAACAAAAACAAATTTGCTTTCCAAAAATAATTAATTACTATTTTTTTTTTTTTATACCGAAAAAAAGCCAAAATCTTCAATTGATGAATTTTTTCTCAAATTCACCCTTGATATTGTTCTTGTTGTTGTCTACAAAAGATGCAGAAAGGAAGAGCTCTTTCTCTTTCTTTTTTTTTATGAGGGTTGTCCAGCATCCAATTCACACCGTCTTTCTCGTTTCCTGTTCTCTGGTGGGCCGTAAAAAAATGCTTTCCCAGAAAAATTCACTCCTTAAATATTAACATAACTCTACTCCGTGCTTATTTATGGATACTAATCATTTAAATAAAAAGTTTTCTAATTATTTTCAATAAAAAAAATTTGTTAGATTTCGATATTCAAAATGAATCTAAATTTTTATTTGTCTAGAGAGCACGTTTGCTTTGTTAAAAATAGGACATGTCTTAAATTAGTCGTTAACTTACATTATTAAGCTTATATAAATCTACAAAAAAAAAAAAATAATAATAATAATAATAATAATTAAACTTAAAAAAGAAAATTCGTCTTCGTTTAGTCTTCATACCACTTCGCTGTTGTTTAAAACGATAGATGTGCCATTTTTTTTCGCTCTGACAAGGAATGTCACCCAAAGGTGAATCGCCGATTCTTTTGAAACTTGGTGCATTTAAATAACTCATCTAAAGATTAATTTAGATGAAAAAAGTTTCAGGGATGGGCATACAGAAATATTTTTTTTTTTTTTTGGTGCGAAAAAAGTTTACTTTTATTGGATTCGTTATCAACCTATAAAGTCAAATCTCTCTACACAAAATTCAAACCTGATGATAAACATTTTGAACAATTATTTATTCCTCCTAATACAACTGGTCTTATTCAACCACTAGATGTCTTTGGATTTCGTGTTTGGAAGAATTTTGTGAGGAAGATATCTGATCGCGTTATACTTTTCAATTTAAATATCAACTTATATCAGAGAAATAATATACTAATTTTGCAATCATTAGCACACAATCAGCTCTCTTCACCAAGATATATTAATCTATTTAAATACTGGTGGTTTGCATCGGGTTATTCTCAAAGCCATCCTGGTCATTTCGATAATCCTGTTGAATTTTGTTTCAACAATGAAAATAACTTATGTTATAAAGACGAATCATGTGATTTTTCTTTTATAAAATGCAGTTATTGTAAGAATGAGATTTGTTTTAAGCATTTTTTCATTGAATTTCACTATTGTACTGATTTTATAGATTAAGTTAAAAATATTTAAAAAAAATATTTCTGTATGCCCATCCCTGAAACTTTTTTCATCTCCACTCCATCTAGATTGCGCCTGGTTGATCGAGGGAGAAATTTATAACTTCGGATTTGGGTCCATTTCTCCTGATAACTAAAATAGAAATCTGAACGAATTCAAATAATCGAATGCCCTGCTGTGGTCCAGTGGTAGGGCACACTTGACTACAAATCGGTGGACCGTGGTTCGACTCCACCCTATCTTTTGCCGGCTTTTGAATTAATAAATGTGAAATTGTATGAATTTTCTTCACGGCTTATAAACGTGATGTATATATATAATATATATAATTTCTTATTTATGTTTCATACTTTTCAAAAATATGAAATTATACATATTTTCTTAAGCAGAGCCTATAATCTTCAAAAAATAAAAAAAATCATCCCCACATCATGAGAAAGATCTGAAACGTCGTCGATGTATTATAATTATAAAAAAAGCAAAAAAAAAAAAAAAAAAAGGTGATTGGAAAGGTCGTTGAATGCCACAAGTGGCCGATTTACTTGGCAAGGAAGAAGGATGAGCCTCCACCCCCACACGGCCTTGGCTGGCGCTATTTGCATCCGACACACACACACACACCGAGTAAAAAACCAATATAACATCGTTTGATCAAAAATTAAAGTATCACCGTGCCGATTCTTTGTTTGTTTGATTAAAAATGTGCTTGGTTCAATATTAGTCTTGCTTTATATTATTTGTCTTCAACTGTTGATTTTTTAAATAATAATCTCTCTCCTATTTTTTTTCTCTCTCTTTCTCTCATACATATACACACATTAAAAAAAAAAAACAGATCATTTATTAATTGTCAGTATTTAATGTATTATCAATTCAATTTGAATAAATATTAGTTTAAAGGGAGGTGAAAAATCATTTAACTAAAAAGAAAAAAAAATTCACATCTCAGGTATAGGTTACGCGAAGAAAATTTTTTTTGACATTAGATTTTTTATTTAATCCTCATTCATATAGTTAAATTTAATTATAAAAATTTGGTGTGACTGGTCGCACTGCACACAACTTTCTCTTACCTTGGATAATCGAAAGTTGTGTTCTGTTCTTGTCACACCAGATTATTTGGATCGAGATATATTTAGTTTCCGCCGATATACCGGTATTAGAATTCAAGATGTAAAATTTATAAGTATGGGAAAAGCCCCGGGCTTGGGTAGTTGGTAGCGTGCCTACCTTCTATACCGAACGTCGCAGGTATCGGACCCCAGGCAGTTTGATGGTTTTATTTAAGCCATTTGGATCATTTGTTCAAAAGCTTCGTGTCACGTCCCAAGAGCTGCCTAACTTATATATAAAATTTCAACCTCCTAGGTGTTTCCGTTCTTGAGATATTTTGTTCACAGACAGACATATACCGATATGGAATATTTTAGTGGGCCTGTCATTTGAAAGTCTATATAGCGAAATAGGCAAAAAGTGGATCCCGCAAAATGGTCTGTCTGTCTGTGTTTCAAACTGCTCAAAATAAAGCATAAATGAAATTAGTTAGTAGGTTGAATTTTGATCCCTGAATGCAAAAAGTGGTTTTCGCGACATGGCTCTGTCTGTCTGACATAGTGTGTCTGTCTGTGTTCAATTTAAAGCATGAAGGAGGTTGAAATTTTATATTTAAGTTAGGCACCCCCCTTAGGGCGTGAAAATAAGCTATTAAACAAAATCGGACCCAGAGTACTGAAGCACTTTTTCAGTTTTTTACGATTTTCTCAAAATTTGCACAAATGATTTTAATTCAAATTCAAAAATAAATTATTTTTTAGATTCTCATTAAAATGAATATACTCATTTTGTCCTGAAAATTGTTTGAAGCACACTTTACTCATGTTCGTCATAGGAAAGATAGTAGTAATGGTTGCCATGGTAACAAAATATAAATATTTTTCCATGTTTATAAATTTGACATCTTGAATTCTAAAATATCGGCGGAAAAAATCTGGTGTGACAAGCACAGTACACAACTTTCTTTTACCAAAGGTAAGAGAAAGTTGTGTGCCGTGCGACTAGTCACACCAGATTTTTTAAATTCACATTTAATAAATAATATAAAATATCCAATTAGGAAACTAAAAATTACTTGGTATATTGATTCAAAGACATTTACAATTTGAACTATATTCAAAAGCCCGTCAAAGTCAAGTTGTCTAGCTAGTATCGAAATTTTACTTATTTTAATTTAAATTAATTTTTACTTTAATATTTATTTATTATTTTAAATCTGATTAATTTTTTGACCGTTGAAATATTTTTTTATTCTTTGTGTATGTTCTAGATTTTATACTCTTTGGACTGGTGCTCGCTTGTCGTTGTGAAGTGTTGAGTGAATTAAGTTGGCCTGACATCGTCTCTTCTGGCTTCAAAATACACATCCTTCTCGGTGAGTACAATATTTTACAAATAACTATTTGTTTTATAGTATTTGCTGGTATTTTATTTGTGATTCCTTTTTGATAATTAATGTAAATTATATTAGTTGTCAAATGACATGTACACCTAACCTTGTTTTAATTTTTCTTTTCATCATAAATTTATTAATTATCAAATTGAAATCATATTAATGTAATTATATATTTATTATAATAAACAAGAACATTTCTAATATGTATTTTTTTCTGCAAGTTGAATAAAAAAATTTACCAAAAAAAATTTATGAGTAGGGAACGAATTTCATTAAATAGTTATTTAATATTCATATGACTTATTTAATCAAAAGATGATTAGCAACTTTTTCTATTTTTTCGATTTAAAAATAGATTCCCTTAATGACCTTAATAAAATTATTTTATTTCTTTCTCATTTGAGAGACATTTATTTTTTTTGACTGACATTGCAAGTTATATGGACCGGCTATTATTTTTACTTTCTCTTACCCTATACCGTTATGAAATATATATAGAGAAAGTATTATTTTAAATTAGAATTTCAATATAACTTAATACATGCCTGTGATATTTTATTTGTCTTTAAAAATATTATCCTAATTTTTAATCATTGACAATTTTCTCTATGAATTTTGCAAGTAACAAACATTAATTATATAAATAATGAATGTGAGTTATTTTTAATATCAAATATACACATATGCATTTGAAAAAGGAAATTTTTAGATTAAATAAAAATATTTAATGACTTATTATTTTATTTATGTCAATGAATATTAATTGCAAATGAAATTTGTTTCTTACTTTTAATAAACACTTTTTTGAGCAACTTGCAAAAATAATAAAATTGAAGCGAAGAAGGAAAAGCAAAAGTGGATCATTTTTTATTCAATAAAAATATTGATAAAATGAAACTCTTTTCTTGTCAGTATGAAAGTGAATGAAATATTTCATATTTAAAAATAAAACAATGAAATAATCACACGTAGCAGCGAGAAACGCTTGAGTGTGACTTAATTTCGGCACTGACATTCATCTTAATAAGTCAGGCATTCTAAATTCCTACATGTGATTATTTCCTTGTTTTATTTTTACTAATAATAATCTTTTAGATAATTGAAATATCAAAAAAGTATTTTTGAATTCTTGCATTGCTTCAAATGAAAAACGATATAATCTCTTTATGCTCACACACAATATGCCTTTCTCACACCACACAAGATTATATATAGATATTGTTTTCTATATGCTTTGCATTTTGTTTTAACAGGTCCAGAGCGACTCCAAAACTGGATGTGCCCTTTGTGCATTGGTTTAGTAAGGCGAAGAGAATCTCCATACAATAAACAATTCCGACTTCGCGCTGCGCTGATCCACAACTCCATAATTTGGTGAGTAAATCTTAAAATTTTAATTATTACTTTTTAAATTATTAACCAGCCTAGATAAAAAACTGATTGTTTTTTTTTTTTTTTTTTTTTTTAAACACACTTTTTTCCCATTCACACACACCTAGACACAGTCTTTTCGGCATCTTAGGCCATATAAGACTTTATACGATAGCCGTTATTATTAGTTAAATATAAGAGATATATATATTGAGGTCCAGGCATCCTTATTTAAGCCATTTGGTATCCAAATGAAATCATCGAACTGACTGGGATCCGAACGAGTAGCGTATCCAGGTGGGGGGAAAAGGGGGGCGTCCTCCCCGCTCCAGGCGCATCAAGCCTTTGGCGCCCCTCACGCATCCGGCTTTCCGGCTTTTTTCCTAAAATCTCCAGCTTTTTCCCAAAACCTCGAACTTTTTTTGAATTTTTCATAATAAATTCATTTTATATCAAAATTTCGAAGAAAAATTACACACACAAAACAGCTCGAAAGAGATTCGAATACTAAAAAAAAAAGTCAAATGAGATTCGTATAGCCTACTAAAAAAAAAGCTCGAACGAAAAACGACGCCCCAGTTGAGCTTCGCCCCCCCCCCCCCTCCGCCCTCAAAGGCTAGTTCCGCCGCTGATCCGAACCCTCGACCCTTGGTATACAAGGCAGGCGCGCTACCAACTACGCCAACCCCGAGGGCATTTATTTTACTTTATACTATAAATAATAATAGTTTTTTTTTCCTTTTTTCCCCCCCCCGCCCCGAGGGATTTTTAAACAATGTATTAATTTATATAATGACAAGAAAAATATCAAAACTGAAAACGAACCTAGTCCATTCTTAAAAAGACCCTCTTTTTTTTTAAATATAAATAACCATCTATCTTTATTAATTTCTTTTGGTCTTTGTAAAGAGGGGCGTTTGCCAAGTGACAGTGGGGGGCGTGCATCAATTAAATGTTAAGGAGTTGGATTATTAAACATCTCCATTGATAAGACCAGAGAGGTTCTTTCAGATGAAATGGACGTGACACATTTATTGAAAGGGCGGTGACTCCCCGAAACCCTCAAAAGGGCGCAGAGTTTTGTCAGGCGCAGAGCCTCTCAATCAGAAGTTGCTACATTGTATCCAGGGATTATGGGGTGACGTAACCACTTCCCTTTCTAGATTTGTCTTGTCGCTTAAGTTTTCTCGAATTCTCGGCAAAATTCTTTAATTAAAAAAATAATTTTATATAGAATAATTGTTCTGTTAGATAGCATATTATTTGAATAAATAAAAAAAATTCATTTATATGTTACTTGAAATGCTCGTGAATTCAAGAGGGGGGTGGGTTCGTTTAAATTATCCCGTTTTGTAAATTCCCTTTTCAATGATTAAAAAAAAAAAAACATTTTCGAGTTATTAATATTAAATAGAAACATATTTTGAAAGGTGGACGAGCATCCAATAAACGCAATAATAATCATCTACAGGCTGTTTATTATTTTTTCATTCGGAAATTTTTCAATATCCAAATGTTGAATGTCCACCCATAAAAAAAAACCGTCACTTGATTTTGTAAACATGAATAATGATATTTTTACCGCAACATATGAATTGAACATTCAGAATAAAAAAAATACAATATTTAATCGAAAAAATACGCATGGATATAATTTCAATTTGTGTTTATTGAGAATGAGTTTTTTTCTCTTTAAAAAAAAAAGAAATATTTGAAAAAAATACATAATTAGATTATTAGTACAAGTACTGTGCTGAAATTTTCCTTCTAAACATTCCAACTGACATTTTAAAATTTGCTTATTATTAAAAATTTTTATCATTACTAACAATTATTTACAAAATGAAAGTCTTATAGAATTAAAGATTCCTAAATATCCCCAGCAGCCGAGAGCTCTTGAGTCCAAAAAAGGGGGCCCACAAAATGGTCTGTCTGTGATCAAAATATCTCAAGAACGAAAAAAGTTAGGAGGGTGAAATTTAATATTTATGCCTCATCTCAAGGTATTAATACAATTTAAATTTAATATTACAGTATTTTGAGGGTAAATTGTGTGTTCCGGTTTTGTTTATTGAATTACAACCATTTTTGTTACTTTCTCTTACCTATGTATAATCTTATATGTAATATATAGAGAAAGTACCGATATTGGATTCATGTCAAAAATTCGATGTCGAGATTTTGATGGATCTTCACGTTTTGAAGTCCCCTGAATCCAAAAAAGTGGTTTTCGCGACATGGTCTGTCTGTCTGTGCGTGTGTGTGTGTGTCTGTCTGGCTGTCTGCTTGTTAACAAAATATCTCAAGAACGAAAAGAGCTAGGAAGTTGAAATTTTATATTTAAGTTAGGCACCCCCATGGGACGTGACACGAAGCTTTTGAACAAAATCGACCAAAGAGTACTAGTACTTTACTGATGCACTTTTTCAGTTTTTTTCGATTTTCTTTGAATTCGCTTAACGATTTTTTTTAAATTTCAAAAAATCAATTACACTGTTCAAAAAATTTAAAAAAAATTTTTGTACCCGAGAACAGAATGGGTGCCCTTTACTAAATTTGGTGTGCTGATTTCAAATCAGCAAACCAATATTTTCTATCACGTCAGGTTACTGAGATATGACATGGTCCCCAAACAGGGTCGAATGTAAATTAATATAAGCGGTATGAGCCAGTTTTATTATAAAAAAAAAAAAGATAAATGAATGAAATGAAAAAATGGTTGCTATGGTAACAAAATTTAAATATTTTCTCATATAAATTTTACATCTTGAAAATTGAATGTACCGTACCGTTGAAAACTAAATACATGTCGACACAAAAAATCTGGTGTGATAAGCACAGTACACAACTTTCGTTTAGCGAAGGTAAGAGTGCTGTGCGCCAGTCACACCAGATTTTTTTATTATAAAAAAATATTAAATTAAATTAAGATTCCTTTTTTCATTAAAATTAATATTTTTAACCAAAAATTTCCGTGTAAAGAAAACAAATTTAAAATTTGAATCAATGGGAGATTATTTCTCATTATATATAGAAGAGACTTTAAAAACGTGTATTTCTCTTAAAAATTCATTTTATGCTTGCGCAATAATTTTTATTATTTAAAAAATAAATCAAAATATTTTATTTATTTATAATGGGATACCAATCAATTTAAATAAATAGGGACGGGGTCTAAATGGCATCCGATGCCGAAAAATCTGGTGTGACTGTCGCCCAGCACACGACTTTCTCTCACCTTCGATAATCGAAAGTTGTGTTCTGTGCTTGTCACACCAGATTTTTCGTATCATGTATTTAGTTTCCGTCAGTAGCAAGGGCGGATCCAGAGGTGTTTCTCGGGGGGGGGGTAATCTGGTGTGACTCGTAGCACAGCACACTATTTTTTTTAATTTCGGTAATTTAAAAGCGCATTCTGTACTTGTTTGCCAGAATATAAATACAAATCCAATTTTTAAGTATTAATTTTAAAAATTTTACATTAAAAATAAATTTTTTTGCGAAAAAAAGGTATTTTTTTCGAATCTCGGGGGTAATTACCCCCTTTACCCCCCCCCCCCCCTGTATCCGCCCTTGGTCAGTAGGGTACATTCGAATTTCAAGATGTAAAATAATATTTATATTTTCTTATCATGGCAATAATAAATAAAATAAGTCCTTTAAAAATTATTTTAATTCAAATTTATCCCTAATAAATAAAAAAATACAAAAAATAACACTTGGAAGTATTTTATTTAAATTGCGGTGTGTTTTAAGGGTGGGTTTATGAATTGAGTCTTTTAATAGTTATTTAATTTCGAATTTATTCCCAACGGAATAAAACCCCGTTAGTTTGCAAGTGAATAGAATTTTTATAAATAGAGAATTTATTTGATAATTTTATTTTTTGGGCGTTCAGAGAATAATGCAACTAGAGCCTGCTTGCTGGTGGCTGCCTGCCTGTCAGGCTCTTTTAGATGTTTTTGAGTCGAGCCATGAGTCAATCGGTTCAGCTCCGCTCTCTCTCTCTCTCTCTCGTGTGTTCAGTTTCTTTTATATTGTGTTGTGATTTGTGCCAATATGACGTTCATCCCCCAACCTCATTACACCACACCCCGTCTGGTCATCTTATTATTAAGGTAATGAATATTTTCATAACGAATTAATTTTCATTTTCAATTTTTTTTTTCACTCAACATATACTTATAAAATTAGGCTAAATTCTATATGACGGTAAGTAAATTTTTATTAATATTTGGAAGTTTTTCAGGGAGAATTCACCCTCCCTTCCCTTTATTAGCCTAAAAGAGGTGTCGGTAAGCCAATTTGATCGAGATATATGCCCAATTAAGGAAAATTTTGAAGAAATACGAGGACCACATTAACCATTAAAAATATATATTTTTACTTACTTTTTTGGCTTTTTTCTTTCTCCATTGTAATTTAGATGACAAAAACCTTGCGACTGACCTATTCTGATTGAGATAAGTAAAGAAATTTATTAAATAGAGTTGAAAATATAAAAAATAATTTTATCGAAAATTGTTTATTTATTATTTTTTTAATATTGAACGATAAAGGAGCTAACTTCATGTTGTATTAAAAGTTAAAGTATTCACTGACTTTTTTTTTTTAGTAAAAAAGGCTCGAGTTTGCTACACTTATTAAGAACATCTTTGGGTCCGCGGGCCACCGATGGAGACTCCTGTCTTTTGGTTCTTATATTTAAATTTAAATAAAAAATATCCATCCAGAATATATTAAAGAACTTGCAGGGATTCCTTGTCCGAGAGCCGCCGGAGGCGGCTCGAGACCTTCGGTTAATTAAGGTCGGTTCTGTTTTAGATTAAAAAATATTCATCTAGAATATTTTAAAGAACTTGCAGGGATCCCTTGTCCGAGAGCCGCCGGAGGCGGCTCGAGACCTTCGGTTTTAAATTCGGTTATTTTATTTTTAGAAAAAAATTCAAAACAACTAGGAATTCTCGTTCGTTCCTCGCTCAGTTCGGTTCAAAACCATCCAGTTAGAAGCGATTCGGTAGCTTTTAAAAATAAATTTTCGGGCCCGAAGGGTCCGAAAATTTTTTTTTAAGGGCTACCGAATAGCTTCTAACTGGATGGTTTCGAACCGAACTGAGACGAGCCGAACCGATCCGAAACCGAACCGAAGTCGACACTAGTGACAAAACAACTTCAGGGGACACGACCTAATTGTTTCGGTCCTTCGGTTGCAGTTCGGTTTCCTTCGATTAAAGAAAATTTAAAAAAACTAGGGAATTCTCGGCCTTAGTGACAAAACAAATAGCATGCCTAAATGAAAAAAAAAAAACGAAAGAATCATGAATGTTGAGATAATGTCAAAAGTGGTCAAAAGTGTAAACTAGTCAGCCAGTGCGAGGGTTTGCCACTTTATTCTGAAGATTAACCGAAAAAAATTATTCGTTGTTTTTTTTTTTTTTTTATTTTTTTTTCAATTATCATCTGAAGTTAGCTCCTTTATCATTGTTTATTAAAAAAAAAAAAAATAAACAATTTTCGATAAAATTATTTTTTATATTTTCAACTCTATTTAATAAATTTCTTTACTTATCTCAATCAGAATAGGTCAGTCGCAAGGTTTTTGTCATCTAAATTACAATGGAGAAAGAAAAAAGCCAAAAAAGTAAGTAAAAATATATATTTTTAATGGTTAATGTGGTCCTCGTATTTCTTCAAAATTTTCCTTAATTTGGCATATATCTCGATCAAATTGGCTTACCGACACCTCTTTTAGGCTAATAAAGGGAAGGGAGGGTGAATTCTCCCTGAAAAAACTTCCAAATATTAATAAAAATTTACTTACCGTCATATAGTATCACGCCATAAAATTATCCAATTTTTAATTATATGATGAAGTCTTGTACCCCAAGGGGGGAGGGTGAGAAAGGGTGTAAATCACCCCTTCTAATAAACAAAATAGTATTTTTCTTTAAAAATAAAATTTTTTTTTGTAAAATTTTTACTTTTAAGCAAATCGATTACTTTCTCTCCCTCCTCACCCTCTACAACCCTAACAGAGAATTTAGTTTTCCTATAATATTTAATAAGGAATTTTTATTAAATAATAGAAAATATTCTTAAACTTTTATCTCTCATCAATGTTAGTGATTTTTGAAAGTGGAATTTGTTTTTTATTGCCAGTGCTTTCTTCTGCACTCGCCTCCCCTATTTATTTATAATTAAAAAACAAAATTCATTTGGATACCAAATGGCTTAAATAGAAATGCCTAAACCCCCAATATGTATTAATATATTAATCAATAACGGATATCGTCAAAGTCTTATATGGCCTGAGTGGTCGAAAAAAATGTGTGAATGTGTGCGTGAGTGTGAATGAGAAAAAAGTGAGTGTTAAAAAAAAAAAAAAAAAAAAAAAAAACATTTTACAAGCCTGTAAATCCATCTTTCGTTTCTGTGAATATATTTTACTACAAACAAAGTTTCCTTTGTTTGTAGTTTTATGTAGAATTCGATCCCCCTCGGCTCACACATCCCCTTATAGATATTTATTAATTCAAATTCACCCTACTCTACAAATCTTCTTAATACAGTATATAGGTACTTTATATAATGTTTGATTGAGGAAAAAATAATTCAAATTTTTTTTGACTTGAAATTAAAAAAGAAATCTTCTGGTACATGTACTTCATAGGAAAGATATTGGAAATAGTTGCGCATCTCCCCTATATAATATAGGGCCTACTGCGGAAGGTTAGACACAAAAAATCTGAGATGTGACAAGCAAGGAACACAATTTTCAATTACCAAAGCTAAGAGAGTTTTTTACTTTCTCTTACCTCTATATATTTTATATGTTGATATATAGAGAGAAAGTATTGGATTCATGTCAAAAATTCGATGTCGAGATTTTGATGGAGGTCCCCTGAATCCAAACAAGTGGTTTTCACGACATGGTCTGATCTGTGTGTCTGTCTGTGAACAAAATTTCTCAAGAACGGAAAGAGCTAGGAGGTTGAAATTATATAGTATAAGGGTATTTTATGGCTGGTGGAATTTGTATCAGGAATGAAAGTTGGAAGAAAAAATGCAGCCAGAATTTTTTCTTTAAAAATATATTTCAACAGCTGACGTTTCGGCTTTGGTCAAAGCCATCCTCGGAGCTGCTGTTGGTCTTCATATTCATATATGTTGCATTGTATCAGGTATTAAAATAAAGGCCCTAGGGGTATAAGAATGGTGAAAATGCCCTTGGAACATATTTCAATGATACATAGGGGATTTATAGGTACTAATAAAATAATAAGATGCTGAAAGTTTCAGATCGCTATCTCAAATGGTTTTTGAGAAAAACCAAAATATGTAAAAAATCAGAAAAACATTTTTTTCTCAGGAATGGCTGAATCGATTGATTTGAATTTTTGATATGTTTTGGGGGCTGACGGTACCTTCTAGGGAAAAAATCAAGACCTATATCGGATCATGACATCCTTGAAAAAAATGGCGTTTTTTGTTTAATTTTAATTTTTAACCTTGATACAATTTTGGCACAAAAATGAAACAATTTTTTTGAAATCCTCATTCAATTTCCCGTAAGTTCATAAGTTCATAAATTCATAAAAAAAGGTACGCCATAGTAGAAAAAATAAAAACCATTTATTACTCAAATATTGACTTTATATGTTTTGTGCTTTAATCTTGTTTTTTATTGCTTAAGCTTTCTACATATATTTTCATTTTATTCAAAATAACCAGTTTATATTCGTAACATCAAATTTTTTGCCTAAATCAAAAGTTAAAATTTTTAAATGTCTATAATCATTAACTATAATGCTATAAGATAAAAACACTTTTTGATTAATGAATAATAAAAATAAAAACTAATATCAAAAAGATAAATCTTTCAATAATAAAAAATACAGAATCACGTTTAAAGAGTCTTCATCACTGTCTTCTTCAATCACAATTGAAACGTTGTCTTTATCAAATAATTTGCTCAATGTTTCAAGCGGGCCTCAGATTTTTTGGCAAATATCTTCCGTATGACAAATAATAAACAATGGCAGCATCGTGAGAGCAACGTCCAATTGTTTTAAGACCATTCGCACACTCACAGCTATGTCTTAATATGCCTTTAGGTCCATTAGCATTTTTTTTTATATTTATTAAAACATCTATACACTTTGTTATTAATATGGGGAGAGTGTACTTGAGCTTTAAGTATGTTAGTATGGTCTTTTACATATTGGATAGTAATTTCAGGGGCGTATATAGAAATTTTTTTAGGGGGGGGCCTGAACTCAAAATTTTTCTGCTAAAAATTTTTTTTTAAGAAACTGAATCTTTTTTTCACACGAAATTTTTTGCGGAACATTTTTTCTTTTTGCGGAACCAAAGTTTTCCATCCTGCGAAAAAAAAATTTGTTGCGCTGATGTCTGTATATCCCTATATATGTATATGTGTTTGGGAAATTTCGGGGGAGGGGTCCGGGCCCCCCTCCGCCCCCCCCTTATATACGCCCCTGAGTAATTTCTATAGTAGATTTATCTTTTTGATTATTAGTTTTTATTTTTATTATTCATTAATCAAAAAGTGTTTTTATCTTTATAGCATATATAGTTAATGATTATAGAACTATTTAAAATTTTAACTTTTGATTTAGGCAAAAAATTTTGATGTTATGAATATAAACTGGTTATTTTGAATGAAAATGAAAATATATGTGTAAGCTTAAGCAATAAAAAACAAGATTAAAGGCACAAAACATGAAAGTCAATATTTGAGTAATAAATGGTTTTTATTTTTTTCTACTATGGCGTACCTTTTCTTATGAATTTATGAACTTATGAACTTACAGGAAATTGAATGAGGATTTCAAAAAATTGTTTCATTTTTGTGCCAAAATTGTATCAAGGTTAAAAATTAAAATTAAACAAAAACGCCATTTTTTTCAAGGATGTCATGATCCGATATAGGTCTTGATTTTTTTCCCTAGAAGGGGTACCGTCAGCCCCCAAAACAAGTATCAAAAAATTCAAATCAATCGATTCAGCCATTCCTGAGAAAAAAATGTTTTTCTGATTTTTACATATTTTTGGTTTTTCTCAAAAACCATTTGAGATAGCGATCTGAAACTTTCAGCATCTTATTAATATATTTTAAGACAGAAAAAAAAAGAAAATAGAAATTTAATTCGTTATCAAAATGAGATATAAATATATTCATTACCTTAAAAAAAAAGATGACAACAAAGGGGAGTAATGGAGTTTGGGGGATGAACGTCTTATATGCACAATAACAACACAATATAAAAGAAAATAAACACACGAGAGAGAGAGAGAGAAGCAGTCCACGTAATGACTCTTGTCTCGTCTCGAATACAACTGACAGACAGGCAGGCACCAAACAAACAGGCATAGATAAATCGCATTGCTCTCCTGAACGCCCAAAAATTACAAATTCTCTATTTAAAAAATTCTATTACTTGCAACTAACGGGATTTTATTCCGTTGGGAAAAAATATTCGTTCTTTTGAGTATTTATTTATTTATTAGGGATATATTCGAACTTGAATAATTTTTAAAAGACTTACTTAATTAATCCACCCCTAAAAAACCAACCCCTAATTTAAGAAAATACTTCCTATGGTTCTTTTTACTATTTATTTATTTATTAGGGATATATTCGAACTTGAATAATTTTTTAAAAGACTTACTTAATTAATCCACCCCTAAAACCAACCCCTAATTTAAGAAAATACTTCCTAGGGTTCTTTTACTATTTATTTATTTATTAGGGATATATTCGAAATTGAATAATTTTTAAAAGACTTACTTAATTAATCCACCCCTAAAACCAGCCCCTAATTTAAGAAAATACTTCCTAGGGTTCTTTTTACTATTTATTTATTTATTAGGGATATATTCGAACTTGAATAATTTTTAAAAGACTTACTTAATTAATCCACCCCTAAAACCAAATTAAATTCTCATGTGAAGCAAAGGAAAATTCTCGATAACCCACACCACAAAAAATGAATAAAAAGAAAAGTTATAACAGGAACATATCCTATTCATTTGGATGGAAAAGCCTGCCCAAAACACCCCTCCTGGACTCCTTTGCTCGTCTTTGGCGCAAATTTTAAAGTTTTAAATTTAGCGCATTGACTCAACTTCCTTTTATTCTGGCCAATTAGCATAGCACTTTGATAAAAAAAAATCGCACTTATTGCTATACGACTGACGAGAGATAAAAGTTTAAAAAAGCAACCCTCCTATTCATTTCTATAGGCCTAATACAGAAAGCAGAAAATGTTTTGAAATATAATTTGAAATATTTTTCTATGTTAGAAAATGTTCCAGAGAGAATCAAAATTTATTAATCAAAGAATAGAGAGGGGAGAGATTTTTATAAATTTAAATGATATTCAAATATTATAATAAAATGAGAGGGTTGTTATACTCGAATTATTAAAATAGAGAGAATGCCAGGAAAATGAAATTATTATTTGTGATATGAAATTATAAGATTAAAAAATTTGTCAGAACTCACCTATTCCAGAGAGAAGTGCGCTGAGATTTGAGCGAGACTTGAGCGAGAAGGACGAGGAGAAGTCGACTTTTAGCAGTGGCGGTACCGAGAGGGGGGCGAGGGGGCGGTCCGCCCCAGGCCCCGAGCCGGCATAGGCCCCCATATATTTATAAAAAAAAAATTTAATGAAAATTTCCCTTTGAAAGGGCCCCGGGGCCCTCATGTCTCGCGTAAGAAATGGGAAAATTTAGATAAAAAAAAAAGAAAATTTTAATGAAAATTTCTCTTTGAAAGGCCCCGGGGGCCCCCCCAGGGCCTTTCGAGCAAAAATGCCGGGAAAATTCTAGATAAAAAAAAAGAAATTTAATGAAAATTTCTCTTTGAGGGGCCCCGGGGCCCTCAGGGCTCAAGTAAAATCAAGTCTAAATGAAAATTTCTCTTTGAGAGGCCCCGGGGCCCTCAGGGCCAAGTAAAAACAAAATTAAATGAAAATTTCTCTTTGAGAGGCCCCGGGGCCCTCAGGGCTCAAGTAAACAAATTAAATAAAATTTCTCTTTGGGGGGCCCCGGGAGGCCCTTGGGGTTCAGGGATATACGGTATTTTAAAAATATTTTTGTGTATGGAGGAGAGGGATATTTAAAGATGAGCACCCCCAAAAAAAAAAAATTCAATATATAAGGCCCCCTCATCTAGTGCCGCCCCAGGCCCCCAACTGCCTCGGTACGCCTCTG
>JAKCPI010005194.1:0-24461 GCA_023213315.1 Euborellia annulipes | reverse complement strand
TCTCAAACACAGTTATAGTGAAAATTTCCCCCATCAGATTATGCACTGAAGAATCAAAATATAAATAATTGGTTAATATGTACGGATTCAAAAGCCTAATTACATCACTTGATATAAAAAAATTGGAACTTCTTAAGATTTTCAATCCTGGACAAAATAAGAATATGTCGTTCACAAGGTGTAATAGTTAAATTGTATTTACAATGGGAAGATTGCCTATAAGGGATTAAAAAAATAGAGCGTGACAGACGGACTTTAGCGAATTATATAAATAGATAAATTATTGAAATTTTTTCATTTTATTTATTTAATATCATTAGATAATAATAATAATAATAGTCTAATAATAACAAAATATATAAAACTTTAATTGAGATAATTTATGTTTATTGAATTTTTTTCAAATCATTATATAATGTATAATTTTTAATAAAATTCTCTAAGGCCGGTATCACACTGGGACACCAGAGTGGCGCCACCAGTTAAATGTATAGAATTATACGGCGCTTCACTCACTCGGACACCAGTTGATGGCAACCGCTAGTGAAAGGACCTGTTCTTCCGTGCGTTTTCATCATGAGTTTCGATACAGAAAGATTTATCATAGAAATTCAGAGCAGATCTTCACTTTGGGATACTTCATCAAACGAATGACGCGATTGACATCCGCACATAGTTAAAAAAATTTGTTAGGATACTTTCGCAAATCATTCTACAAGATTGTAAATACTCCACTTATCAAACGATCGGCAATAAAAGGATGTATCCAAAATTTCCTCTTTTTCTCCATCATTCTTCGTCGCACATGTAAGGGCAGTGCTACCTCTTCAACGTCCATATTCCAAATTTAATTTGAGATCAGATTTTAAAATGAGCAGCACTGCTGGTGTCTCTCTTGGTTGCCTGATTGGTTGCTGCGGTAACCACGGTGTCGCCACTGGTTACGCCACCGTGGTGTCCCAGTGTGATACCGGCCTAAGAGTTTTCTGTGGGGCACATGTATGAGGCCAATAGGGCAACATTAGTTACGTAACAATTGGGAAAAAAAAAGTCCTGTTTCTTGATCTGCGTTGGCTGCTTTGTGTGCGGGCCGATCGGGGGCGGGTTCCTGTCCACCGTCCTGCAGTGTTTAGGCCGGTTAGTGGACTTTCCACTCCACTGTAGCTCGATTCCACAAACGGTCTGCCTATTGGTATATGGTGTCCATCATGGAGCTGGTCCCGTTTGGGAAAATTGCGGGTTTCGTGGTTAGCAGCCCACAATGCGTCGATAATAATTCTGCAAGTTGTCTCATTTGCTGTAAACTCCTCTTCCAAGTTTTGTTGTACGTTTGGCAGGGGCGCAAATCATACATTATTAAGGTATTTTTAAAAAATGAACGTTCAGGGTAGGGTTTTACCCAATTCTTGGCGTCTCATACTTTTGTAGTTGCGACCAGACACACCAGATTTTTTTCAGTTGGAACAACTGGTCTTTACCACAAGAGGCGAAACTTCTACCGCTAAGACTCCAACAAGGACTTCTACCGCTAACAAGTTAAAATGTTGCTAATATTTATAAATCAGATGGCTAGGGAGAATCCATTCTCACTGGTCTGTCAAAGTCAGGTTGAGTTTGAATTGGTTTCTTATATTCTTTTTGGATATAAATGATGTTTTTATGGCTTTCCACATGCCTTTTCAGCGATGTAATAGAAGTAAATCTTTTCGGACATTTATCACATTGATAAGGTTTCGGATCTATGTGTGTTTTCTTATGGGAATTGAGGCCTTGCTTATGGTAATATCGTTTCTTGCATATATCACATTCATATTGTTTCTCAGACTCATGTGTTTGTAAATGTGATAGAAGGCTAGATTTCTTATGAAAATATTTGTTGCATTCTTCACATTTAAAAGCCTTATCGTTAGAATGAATAAGCTTATGTGAACGAAGTGAGCGATATTGAAAAAAATTGTTTATTACATATATCGCATTGATAAGATTTTTCATCTGAATGAATTTCCTTATGAGTTATAAGTGAACTCTTTCGTGCAAATTGTTTATTACATACATCACATTGATAAGATTTTTCATCTGAATGGATTATCATATGAACTTTAAGATTAGACTTTTGGTAAAATTGTTTATTGCATATCTCGCATTTATAATGTTTTATACCTAAATGCATTAACTGATGTGTTTTGAAATGATTTCTAGAAAATTTTTTATTACATATATCACAATGAAAAGGTTTTAGACGTGAATGCATTAACTTGTGGTTTTTGAGAAGAGAACTTTCATTAAATTGTTCCAGACAGACACCACATTGAAAGGTTTGCTGTTGAGTTTCAAGAGAAGTTCCCTTTATTTCATCCCCTGGCAAAGTCTCTTCATTTGAATGGCTTTTTTGATGTTTGTCTAAATTGTGTTTTTCCTGAGTTTTATTTATTTTTATTTTACGAAGAGGATTCTTTTTTTCTCTGCTCCTGTTTTCTTCATTTCATCTAAAATAAAAATTATTAAAGAATATGTATATATAATTAATAATAAAGATGTTGATAAGAGAAGTGGCGAATAAAAATCTCCATACAGAAGACGGGAAGCGAAGGTGTACCTACACCTTGAGATTGCCAATGATCTCTTAAGAACTGATGATGGATTTATTTAATTAAACCCGAAACGTCTTCTGTATGGTGATTTTTATTCGATCCTTTTGGCTGACATTCTCTCTTCCTATCATTCTAATTTAATAATAAACTTTTAAGAGAATTAATATTACCTTGTTTTAAGGGAAAGATCAAATTATTATTATCAAAAATATTAAAGAAGTTTTCCGTACATTTCTTAGAATGTTTGCATAGAAAAAATTCATTGATAAAATTTGTTTTACAAAAGACACAAGGAAAGACGGGACCTGAAAACAACAAAAGGAGAAAATTAAGCTTTTTATTTGAAAATAAACGCAGAGTTACAATATAATTTAGACTGCTACAACTTCCAAGAGGAACACCTAATGCAGTTGCTAGACTGGTTCATCTTTCTCGCCAGTCCCCACCTGATAGCTATAGCCTTAAGTATATGAATTTCTTTCACAAAATGAGAATAATGTAAGTATATGGTATAATATATGTATGTAATAAAATTATCGAATGTCATATTATTTTGTCCAGGCCCACAATGGAGATGAGGTTAGAAATGAATTAAATTACCTATATGAATGGGATATCTGATTTCTTCTATCAACTCTTGCGAATTGTCAACTTCTTCCTTTATATTAATAAATACAAACGACATTTTCAATTAATGGATTATTTTTATTGATAAGAGAAAAAATAAAAGTAAAAATTTTATTGAATTTATAACAAAAATCTATGATGACAAATATTAACGTAGCGTCAAATTGTCATAGAGTACCTCAGGGAACAGGGGGGTGGACAGCTCTACGCAGGGGGGGACAAGTCAATGGAGCGATTTGGTGTGCGTTTTGAGCACGTTTTGAGATATAGTTCCTATGTTCAGAATGAATATAACTGGCGCTGGCGTTTGATGGTGCTAGTGTCGCCTGAGTTGATCGCGGGCGCATGCGCAGGAGACACATTTGTTCCCATTGGTCCATCCATGCATTACGGTTATTTTCAAAAAACCAGTGAATAACTGTCATTTCAAGCATATGAAACAAAGTCAATGTGTTTACTGATCAAAATTGTCAACGATTGAATTTCTTCAAATATACAAAATCAGGTTGGTTTTTTAGCTCAATTTATTTGTTTTGGCATTTCAAAAAATATAAATATATATTTGTTCGTACAGCATGTAACCGGAGAGGAAAAGATGTGTGCCGAGCTCCAGATATCCAGGAACGAAAAATATAAATATGTTTTGTTTTCCACTGAACATTCAGCTTCGAGATTCATGGATAGAAATTATACAGTAAATAATCCTGATTTCTTTAACAAATCAACAAATATTCATACTCATTACGAGGTTTGCTCCGAGCATTTCAAAATTGAACAATTCCAAAATTAATAATAATTATCCTATAATTATAAATATATTGTATATTTTTTTCGAATTTTTTATGAACAACAATAATGTTTACTTTAGTCATTTTTAATTTTAATGAATATATATATGTTATGTTAACTTGGAACTTTATGCTTTTTATTAGAAGTTGACTGGAAAAAAGAAATATTTTATATGCTTTTGTTATATTTATTTTAATAATAGTATTAAATCTATTGTATATTTTTTTTTTTTAATTTTAATAAATATATATGTTAACTTGTAACTTTATGCTTTTTATTTAAATTGGAGAAAAACCATTCACTTAACAATTTTATTCATTTGGGTGAGAAACCATATAGATACGATATAGTTTTATTCAGGGTATTTTATTCATTCGGGAGAAAAGCCTTTCATGTTTCACTGGCGCTGCCGTTAAGAGGCGCTGTAAGCAGCCGTTCTAAACCGATTTTTAAACACTCCATTTTTTCACTACGTGATGTCCCTTCCCGTTTATTCCCTGGCTCTATGGGAAGAATTTCCTCAAGTTTTTATTTAGTTACACGAAGGTATAACCAGAGAGCACCGCTGGGCTGTCTGAAATAGTTCAAAATTTACTCCATAGATGTCCCAGGCCAGGGAGTTTTGATTGTCATTTTCAAAAGTTAATTTCAGGATTGTATGATCTGTGTTACGGTCTTTTTCAATATATAGGATTTTTCATAAATATTTTTAAAAAATAATATTTCTTGGTGTTATTCTTAATACCAATATTATATATGACCATATTCTTAACACAGAAAAGAATCGATCCATTGTCAAGAGAAGCCCTACAAAAATCTTATCTGAAAAGAAATGGGGTTATTTATTTTGATTTCCTACAAAAGATAAATTTTTTACAATTTATAATAAATTATTGGTTCAGAGGTAGAGTATTAACTGCTGATACCAAAGATCAAGGGTTCACATCTAGCATCATATAGAGACGGGGTCTAAATGGCCTCTTATGCCGTAAAAGACCTTAAACTTAATCGAATAAAAAAATTAAAATAAATAAATAAATAAATAATTCATAAAAAAATTTATGAATTTCATTCATTAAAAAAAAAAAATATGTCGGAAAATTCTTTAAAATATCTAAGTTATTTGAGATACAAATTTAGAGACACTACTTGTCCTTAATTTGATTTCGTTTAAAAAAAATTAAAAGTAGGCCTAACAGTTGCAAATTAAGTAGCTTAAAAAGGTATGTGAAAATAACAAAACCAGTGTACGCGAGAGTAAAATCGTAGAATTTGCAAACAACGATTTCGAACGAGCTTGAGTTCAAAACCCATGTGGGTGAGTTTTTTTTCCACCGCTTACTGTTTAGTTGGAACTGCGGCCATAGGGAGCGTTAATTTGACACAAAATTTCTGTTTAATTTTTGCGCGCAAAGTTAGTTCGCAGAAACTTCTGTAAGGGGGCGTTAAAACCAGGGGGGTGCACTCCAATGGGAGAATTTGAAATTGTGTGACGTCACGTATGCCACCCCAGTGAGAGTTTGACACTTTAATCCGCTAGAGAGCAGGGTAGTCAACCGATGAAATGATCATGTGATTTCTATATATATTATATTCAAATATTGTCAAATACGTTAAAATTGTCATTCAAGAGATAAGTATTGGATTTCATTATATACTTAAAAATGTTTTTAATTATATTTATATGTTTATTAACTACATTTCCATTTATATTTTTAGGAAAAAGAAAATGTTTAGCAAAAAATTGCAATAATTATGACAAACTAATGAAATTGATAACCTAAAGATCATTCGATTTGGGCACAGTATTCCTAAAAATAACAGTCACCTGTGAGATCTTTCACAACAAATGGAAACATCCAATAAGATAAGTAATTTTTCTAATAAAACTAATAAAACTATGATAAATATTAGTGAAAATCAAACAATTGTCAATATTTTTGACAATAGTTTGAGAACACCAAATATTCTTTAAAATTTATTATAGAAATGGAGAAAGATCATCCATTAAATGATACATCAAATTCCTTAGAAGTTTTTTCTTTTGCTGAGGATTCAGATGTTATTCTTCGACAAAACTATCAACTGGACAACTCGCCTAATTTACCAATAACTTACGTTACTAATTTTGATTCTTTTTCAGATCGTCACAAATCTATAACAAATGACAATTTAACTTTATTTATTTATTTATCTCTTGTGTATTTTTGTTCATTTTTACATATTATAAATTTTTTTATTTCTTTATTTCTTTTTTGTATTCTGTACCCCAAAAGGTATAAAATGTATTTATCTGTATTTTTTTTAAATAAATAGTTTATCTTTCCAAAATATCTGATGTTTATGTTATAAAAAATACCCAGATTCTTTCCTATATTAAAAATTACTTATTAACAAAAAAAATAATATATATAATTAAAAAAAAAAACAATCAAATCAATAATATATATATATATATTTACACGAAATACATAATTTTAAATTTAGCGGCTAAAATTTGGTTTGAATTTTGCGCAAATTCCCTGCGTTCCTGATTGTGCCACCCTGATGGCGGACAAAAACCAGAAATTAACATTGAGTACGCTCTCTGTTTATATATATACTCTGCTGGTTAAAACTTGTGGAAATCTTTTTTAACATGGAGCTGTCCAATCTTGATATATGTATCAGGGGGTGGACAGCTCTACGGGAAGAATTTCCTCAAGTTTTTATTTAGTTACACAAAGGTATAACCAGAGAGCACCGCTGGGCTGTCTGAAATAGTTCAAAATTTACTCCATAGATGTCCCAGGCCAGGGAGTTTTGATTGTCATTTTCAAAAGTTTATTTCAGGATTGTATGATCTGTGTTACGGTCTTTTTCAATATATAAGATTTTTCATAAATATTTTTTAAAATAATATTTCTTGGTGTTATTCTTAATACCAATATTATATATGACCATTCTTAACACAGAAAAGAATCGATCCATTGTCAAGAGAAGCCCTACAAAAATCTTATCTGAAAAGAAATGGGGTTATTTATTTTGATTTCCTACAAAAGATAAATTTTTTACAATTTATAATAAATTATTATTGGTTCAGAGGTAGAGTATTAACTGCTGATACCAAAGGTCAAGGGTTCACATCTAGCATCATATAGAGACGGGGTCTAAATGGCCTCTTATGCCGTAAAAGACCTTAAACTTAATCGAATAAAAAAAAATTAAAATAATTAAATAAATAAATAATTCATAAAAAAAATTTATGAATTTCATTCATTAAAAAAAAAAAAAAAAAAAAAAAATGTCGGAAAATTCTTTAAAATATCTAAGTTATTTGAGATTCAAATTTAGAGACACTACTTGTCCTTAATTTGATTTCGTTTAAAAAAAATTAAAAGTAGGCCTAACAGTTGCAAATTAAGTAGCTTAAAAAGGTATGTGAAAATAAGAAAACCAGTGTACGCGAGAGTAAAATCGTAGAATTTGCAAACTACGATTCCGATACGAGCTTGAGTTCAAAACCCATGTGGGTGAGTTTTTTTTTTTTCCACCGCTTACTGTTTAGTTGGAACTGCGGCCATAGAGAGCGTTAATTTGACACAAAATTTCTGTTTAATTTTTGCGCGCAAAGTTAGTTCGCAGAAACTTCTGTAAGAGGGCGTTAAAACTTGTGGAAAACTTTTAACATGGAGCTGTCCAATCTTGATATATGTATGATCTGTGCAGGGAGGTAGGGAGGGACATTGAGCTGAGAAGCGAGTCGACCGCCTACGTCACGGCTACGTCACGTCCGCCATCTTGGTGCGCACAAAACATTGAAATATCCATTGAACGCAATATAAAATTATATATAGTTTTAATAAAGATTTTCAATATTATACTGCCCCCTAAATAAATAAACGAATAAACGGACTATTTAAAATTATAGTTTCTTTATTTTTTTAGGTTTTTAGTCCACAAAAAAATTAAAATCAGAAAAAAAGTAAATATTCTTAAGAGCGCAAAAATTTCCTAATTAAGTGGATATAAGCTATTTGAGATGTATTTTTACTTATAAAAAGTGAATAATAATCTCTCCAAAATAGCAATTTTAAATAAATTACAAATAATAATTCATATTATACGGTGTCATTTATCATTGCTAAGGAGTTAAGGTTGTTCGGACATTAAAGCACTTTGGTAGATTAAAAGCTAATTTTTTAATATGTTATTAATCACTATCAAATACGTATAAAATAAAATTTTGAAGCAGATCTGACACAGGGTTATCGTGTAATTAATTTTTAAAAAATTGAAATTTAACATGTAGCCTATGGGGAATAACGACGAAACGCACACATATCGAATTATATAGGCATCTGTGCAAATGATACAAAAACAAAAAAACTTACATTTTATTAATTCACTTCCGAGGAATACGTTAAAAATAAAACCAAAAGTTTCTGCCGACCGCTTTTAAAGATATTTTAACAAGAAAGTCAAAAAAATTCTCCAAAATGACAGTCGCTAATATTTAAAAATAATGAATTCTCGAGAGTCAGACCAGCCTGGCAACGTCGCATAAAATAATTCTCTTTTCTCTATGTCAGATACATTTTTTTTTTTCAATTTTACAATATTTTTTCTCGCAAATCCATTGTGTTTAAACTGATTTGCATTAAACATTGTAATATATTAAATAAAATAAAATTTAAGGCGTTTAAGATTTAAAATAGATAGTTGATGAATGCAATGTTGCCAGTTCTATATTACGTGAAATACTGCTCGAGTCAAAAGTCATTCATTTATTATTTTTGGTAATTAAATTATTAACTTAATCCAATTATAAACTATGATAGGTCACGACTAAATTATAATAAGGAATTTTGGCATTCAAATTTTTAATTTTATTTAAAAAAAAATTTAGATTCTATTATGACTTACGATGTACTATCCGAACAACCTTAAGGTGCGCGTTTCGAGGTGCACTCAAATTTTTTTTTTTTTAATTAAAGCTTTTTAAAATATCTACAACTTTTAGAAGCTCTTTTTTTTATTTTCAAGATTCAAGATTTTTATTAGATTAATCACATTAAATAAAATATAAGCGCACCTTAAATAAAATTTGAATATGGGAAATTGAAATATTCATCAATAAGTTGGATAATATAATAAACTGTTCAAATTTTATAAAATTTAGACAGTAACTTAATGACCATATCATTGGCCTTGGAAAAAATAAATATAACAAGATTTTCAGCCTAAACAGAAACTTGTATTTCATATACAAAAATTGGCCGAAACTTCGGTCGGTTCCTAATATTAAATATATATATTTTTATCTAAATTTGTATTGTATCATACTGATGATGGGAACAATCGTCCTCGAAGTTTCTGTAATTAAATAATTTAATAAAATTTAAATTCCAGTAGAAGACAGTCGTTTAATTGCTTTTAAAATTTCTATATATTTTTTTCTTTAATAATTCCTCACACTTATCAGCAAACTTACATGCCGCCAGAAATGTTTGGGATAATGGGAAAAAAATAGATTGTCAATTAAAAAATTTTATAAAAATGTTTTTTTAATTCGCTTTTATTTTACATAAGAAGAAGGAATTGTCTCAATGCTTCTTAATAAGAAAATTCAATTTCAAAATGTTCAGTGGCTCTAAAAATGACAATCAAATGTTTTTTGGATCTCCTAAAAAATAAACAAAAACGGAGTTAGGCACTTTGCTAATTAGAACGTTGATATAATGTATACTTACAAGTGAAAAGTTATTTTCCTTGAAATCTCCTCTATTTTTTGCAATTACTTTTGCCTGGTTCATCGCTACGATTGGAACAACCATATGTCGAACAATTTGCTTCCTTTTGAAAAAAAAATCCTTTATATGAGAAAAAACTAAATAGAAATAAATAAATAATGATAAAAAACTACTTATTTGGTAGTAAAAAAATAAAAAAATAAAAGTTTTAACCTCAAAGAGAGTTGTCAATAAATTTTAAAATAATGATAAAAATCTTAATTATTTAACTTCGATATAAGATGAATAAGGGCCAAAATAATCATAAAAACATACCTTGTATATTATATGATAAATAGTTGATACTATTAATTATTTTTCATTAATTATTCGCTTGTTAATTTTACACAGGTTCCAATGCACAGGTTTAATGTTTTGTGCGCAGCAAGATGGCGGATAAGCTTCCTCACCCTCCCACTTCGGGAATAAACGGGAAGGGACATCACGTAGTAAAAAAATGGTGTGCCTAAAACACGGTCTATTCCAGGCACCTTCAGCGCTCCCTAACAGCTTATACAAAACTACTTTGGTGGTGGGCGGCTGATTTAAAAATTCAAATTAAGAGGTTTTCCTCCAGAATGTATATAATTATTTATTTATTCCCTGCTATTTATTACTAGTTTCTGATTTCTCGTCCAAATAAATCTTAATGATTCTAGTCCCAATGAATAAAATCGTTAGTGAAAGGTTTTTTTTTTCCTCCAGGAAAAATAAAAGGCATAAATAAAGTTCCAAGTTAAAATATATATTTATTAAAATAAAAAATTTGAAAGTAAACATTTTAAGCAAACATTATTTTTTTTTTTAGAAAAATTCTAAAAAAAAAATATTCAATATTATTAGAGGATTTTTTTAATCATAGACCAAAAATTCCTCTAATAATATTTCCAACCACAAAAACTTTAATAAATATACAATATATTTATAAACATACATATATAAAAGACCAAAAATTACAAGTTAAAATATAACAAAAGCATATAATTTTTCCACCAAACTTCCAATAAAAAAAAAAATAATATTATGGATGTCGTGTGTGTATATATATATACATGTACATGTATATATTTACAAGTACTCAAAATTACAGGCAAATGCCCAATTACAATTTGAGGGAGAAAAAAAAAAAAAAAAAAAAAAACAAAAATACAAAAAAAAGACAATAAAACACCAACAAATCAGAAAGATACAATATATTTTAATACTTAATTAAAGAAAACGGCAGAACTCGCCGAAACTTAAACCAAAAACATCAACCCCCTTCCGGTTGGCCTCCCTAATATTACGGAAAATTGGGGATCTTTCCCCGTATAAGGTCCGAACATGCTCCTGGTAAAAAAGATATTTCCTCCTACCATAATGAGCATGCACGGATAGTCCAATTTTTGCCAGCAATTCACTGGAATCAATTCTCCCATTAAAAACATTGAATATAAACTTCAGCCCAAGACTCCTCCTCCGGTCTTCAAGTGATCCCATCTCGAACAGCTCCAAAAGATCACGATAAGGAATGGAGTAAGTGTAGAACCCAGTGGATCTGTAAAACAGATAACGAAGAAATTTCTTTTGGACGGATTCTACACTATCAATTTGGGATCCTGTCAAAGGATCCCAGATAAGAGCTGCATACTCGAGACGGGATCTCACCAGAGCAAAATATAATGTCTTCAATATTTCGACACTAGTGAAACATTTACAATTTCTGATAATAAAGCCCATCATTTTAAGGGCCCTATTTATCGTACTATTTATATGAGGAGCAAACGCGAGTTTTCCATCCAACAGCACTCCTAGGTCCTCTGCAATATTTTTCCTAGCGAGAGGCTCTGAATTTAATAAATAAGAACAAATGGAATTGTTCTGTTTCCTTGAAAATGTCATGACGAAACATTTATGAGGATTAAGCCTCAATCCGTTTATGTCACACCATTTGTTTACATTAACCACATCATTCTGCAAACCCAGATGATCCTCTCCAGAGCCGATTTCCCTAAAGAGTTTCAGATCATCCGCGTATAGAAGATATCTGCAATTATTTATCCATGAGCCAATGTCATTAATATATATTAAAAAAAGCAGAGGACCCAGGTTTGATCCCTGGGGAACCCCCGAACAGACTGGATACCCTCTTGACAGCGAATCCTTATAAGAAATAAATTGTTTTCTGTTACAAAGATAATCCCGGAATAAACTCACCAGATCCATGGAAAAGCCATATCTATCTAATTTTAGCAACAATAGCTCATGATTAACAGAATCAAAAGCCCTTGTTATATCAGTATAAATAGCATCAATTTGTTTCCCCTCTTTCCATTGACTTTAATAAGAATTCAATATAAGTAGCCAAGTTGGTGTTAACGGATCTACCAGGCCAGAATCCATGTTGAGAGCTTGATATAATATGTCTCATGTGCCAAGAGATTCTTTTGTAAAGAACTTGTTCGAATATTTTAGCTGACGCAGATAACATGGATATCGGCCTATAATTCTCAATCAATTGAGGGTTTCCTTTTTTAAAAACTGGAGTAACCCGAGCAAGCTTCCATAGATCCGGAAAGCTATTAGTTCGTAAGCTTAAATTAAAAATATAGTAGAGAGGTTCCATCAATAAATTTGCGCAACCTTTCATTATATAAGGGGGTATCCCATCCGGACCAGGGGCTCCTTTGGGTTTCAAGCACAAAATCGCATTTGCTATTTCCTCTATTGTTATTTCAGAAACAGTTAGGGTGTTCGAAAACTGATTGAGGTAAGTAAAATCATCAATATTTGGCTCAAAAGACACATTAAAGACAGAGGAGAAGTATTGAGCAAAAGAATTCGTTATTCCCATCTCGTCAGTCATCATCTCACCATCTACCAAAAATATTTGATTTGAGAAGGACGATTTCCTTTTATTATTAATAAAATGCCAAAATTTATTAGGATTAGTATTAATTTCATTTTCAGTTTTTCTTATGTATTCATTATACAATTTTCTATTTAGAAGTTTGGTTTCCCTCCTCAATTCGGCAAAAGACAAATTATCTTCCAATCTACCGAATTTGTTATATCTTGCCCTGAATTTCTCCTTTAAATTTATTTTATTGATTAACTCCTTATCAAACCACTGAGGATATTTTCCTTTATTTTTAGATATACATTTTTTGGGAATACAAATATTCAAAGCAGAATTTAGGAAACCGTAAAAACACTCTACAGACATATTTACATCCTTTTCATTTTTAATACCATCCCAGTTAACAAGAGACAATAAGCGATACAATAATTGAAAATCTCCGTTTTTAAAATCCAAAAATTCCTTATGAGAATATTTTTTATTTTTATTTCTCCCAAACTTATTCTCAGTTGCCCTGACTATTATTTTGAGAGGAGGATGCAAAACATCTATTCGCGTCAAGACCAAATCAACTTGCGTCACCATCAGAGATTCAATGTTAGTCACAACAAGATCTAGAGTTTTACCCTGGCTGTTCACAATATTATTCTTTAAAAACAAACCATTGTAATTTAAAAAATTTTCCAACTTTCCACAGAGTTGGCCTACTGGCATCCTACAACCACAACCACGAATTGGTAGGTTAAAATCTCCAACAATAACAATTTCGGATTCAGTATCAAACTCAAAATTATCCACTTTTTGATAAAATTCGTCATAGTCAATCCTGTCTGAATCGGGTGGTAAGTAGACAACACAGAGATACAGAGTGTGAAGTAATTTAGATCCCTTTAATTGAATCCATATACAGTCCTTGGTTCCCAATTCAACAATCTCTCTTGAAGACAAGTCTACCGAGGCTACATTAATTCCAATTAGTACTCCACCCCCTCGATTTTTATTCGTGAGTTCAAAGTTACGATCTTTTCTATATATAATATATTGATTTGGAAAAATCTCAGAGTTCAAAATGCTCTCATTAAGCCATGTTTCAGTTAAACAGACGATATTAGGTTTACATAGAGAACAGTTTACAAAAAAATTTTCCAATTTAGTTCTAAGACCTCTAACATTCTGGTAATAGATTTCTAAATTTGTCTGCTCATTTAATTGCTATATTTGACAATCACGCTTACTATTAATCACATCCACATTTACATTGTTATCATTCACATACTTGTTTTCTTCCCTCAGAATACCCTCGTAGGGCATAGCCAGAACGCCAACAGGCCAGACCTCGCTGTGATTTAGTCTATCAAAGTCTTCTTTGTTCACTAATATATGGAAAGACGCATACGAGCTAAACTTAGTTTTGAGTTTTGTACAAACAACAAAATCCAAATTAAATTCATCTTTTAAAAATTTTTCTACATCACCGGGATTTGTATCTGGATCCAATCTGGTCACGAAAAAAGCCCTCTTTGGTTTCTTCACGGAAATTTTTAAAGAAGAGGATTGTCTGGAACCTTGGAGTGGCGGTTTGGAGGGCGGTTTCCTGGGTCTTCGTCTTCTAACCAAAGTGAATTCACCAGCGTTTGCCTCCACCCGTTGAGCCTCTTCCTGTGTTAATGATGTTGACGTTGATGCCAGTTGGTGAGAAATACCAGGTTGATTTGGCTGAGGGAGGACTTCCAATCTCAGTTGTTGATTCTCAATTGCCAAAGGGGGTTTCCCTTTTGGATGATTATTTTCCTTTGGAACAGTCTTTTTTGCAGGTCTTTCCCTACTTTCACTTGTATTACTGTCAGATCTTCGATCAAAAATAACTGGAGAATTGTTCCCACTAATCACCAAATTTTTCATTGATAATTTCAAATTGGAAATTTCATTGCTCAATGATTTATTTTCAGATCTCAAAATTGAAACCTCACATACAAGTTGAGTTAGCATTTTGTGCAGTTCAATCAATAATGAGTGATTGTCCTTGTCTATCCCTCTATCTTCCTTAATATCATTTCTAATACTACATTCTGCGCACAAAAATGCCTCTTTATCTTCTATTTGTTTAATGATGATTTTTTCTTGTGAGAGAGCTGATTCGCTATACTTCTTTATACAAGCAGCATGAATCTTTGTCTCACATGTTCCCAGACACACAAGAATAGGTTGAAAATTATAAAAGTCTTTGTCGCAGAGAGCACAAGCCATTGTTACATCAATTTTTGCAACAATTTATATGACCAGGGGGAAATTAGGAATTTGGTAAGAAAGAGCAATCTTCATGCACCCGCGGCCTACCGGGGCAACTTTAGGTAAAGGACGGCCTTGAATTAGGAGTTGGTTTGAGTGGGTCAAATGCGACACTTGATAAAATCAAAATAATAATCAATAAAAACATAAAATCATAAAATCAAAATTAAATTAAATTTAAACTTAAATTTAAATTCAAATTCATGAGAGGAAGAGAGAGAAAATAAAATAAAATTTCTTATATAAATATTTCTAAACTTGCATTTAAAAATAATTCAAAAATAAATTAAATCGGATTAGAAATGTTTAATCCATACCTTGCTTTCAATAGAAATGCTCACAAGAGTTAGTAGAACAAAATCCAATATACTGCCCCAAATGTGCAGTTACTTAAAGGTGAATAGTAAATCTTGCAGTCCATCAAAAACACTTTCAAATGAATCCGATTTCATCAAAAACGACCAAAGATGTCCCATCAAAAAAAGACAAATCTCAGGAGAGCATAAAAAACTCGACTCGTCTCTCTCTTTCCTCTCTCTTTTATATAATATATAGACAAACGAACCTCATTTTGATGTTTGAAGTATTATTAAGCAAATTATAACGTATCCCTTGATTAAACAACTTTTTCAAATGGTCGAAATGAGTTGTCACTTGAGTCCTATAAAAAATGTAAAAGCAAAAAAATATTTTTATATATGCCAAAACAATTAATCAAAGAATAAAATAAATTCTAATAAATACAATATATTACAAAATATTTAAAATCACCAACAAAAAAAATATATTGTATATTAGAAATTAAATAAATTGAGCAAAAAACAAACAAACAAACCTGAATTTGATTCTGCCTTTGACACTTGTTTGCAAATGGCCGAAATGTGTTTTGCAGGCAACCTGATTCTTGGTGGCTCTTCTGCGCATGCGCAAGATCCAAATCAGGCGACACTAGCAGCCTCTGTACTAGACTACAGAAACTTTCATTCTGAACATAGGAACAATATATCAAAAAGCACTCCAAATTCTTCCATTGACTTGTCCCCCCCATGACTATTACCTCGCCTATGTTCGCAGCTTATTGTCCCTCCCTACCTCCCTGGATCTGTGATATGTATGATCTGTGTCAGGGAATGGACATCACGTAGTGAGAATGGTGAGAATTTGGTGCGTTTTTTCAGCTCTCTTGCGGTGGGTGATCGAACTAAAAGGCACTGATATCAAGGCGGTCTATTTAAAAAAAAAAATGGTTTCTCACCAGTATGATAAAAAATAAACAAGTTACTCCAATATGACTAATAATTAACGGTTTCTCAGCAGTGTAAATAAAAACGAATAGTTTCTCACCTAAAACAGTTTCCCATTAGCAGTTTATAAAAAAATAGAAATAGAAAAGGAAAAAATCAGGAACAATACATAAAACAGCAAGGAGACTGGTCACAGGACTTGTCCTAAAAGCACCCAAAGACAAACTTATCCCCAAATGATGGACGCTATCTAAAGACCTTAAAACATAATCTCTCGCTGAAGAATATACAGGAGAACCATAATCCATTTTACTTTTAATTACGGAGCGGTACACCCGAAGGAGACTCAAGGAGTCTGCGCCCCACTTCGTACTACAGAGATTATTCATAGATTTCAGGCATCTACTTCTCATTACTTTTACGTGCTCCTTCCAACACGAGACCCAGGAACCTTACAGAATCCTTAAAATCAAGCGGGGCCCCACTCAAAGTAAGAATAGGGTCCCCATGTACCTACTTGCCGCATCCTACAAAAATGCATACACAGGCTATATTATTCACCGCTATAGAAAAAAGTGTAGTGCTCAAGACACTACTCTGAGGAATACCATTCTCTTGGGAATATACACTAGACAAGGTATTAACAATAAGAACCCGGAACTCTCTACAAATCAAAAAATTTCTAATGAATACAGTGAGATGGCCCTTTATCCCCCATCTAGAAATATTATCCAAAATAAGAAATCGCTAGGTTGTGTCATAAGCCTTCTCAAGATCAAAATAAACGGCCAAAATATGCTGTTTGTCAGCAAATGCCTGCTGCACATAATGTTAGAGTCGTACTAACTGTTCAATACAAGATTTTTTCCTCCTAAAACGACACTGACACAGACAAAAAATCTCCGTCCTCTAACATCCAATCAGTCAATCTCCTATTAATCATTCTTTCGACAAGCTTGCACACACAACTCGTCATGGATATGGGTCTATAACACTGAAAGGAATGAAGATCCTGGGCCCTCTTAGGCACAGGTACCAGGGTAGCCCTCCTCCAACAACTAGGGAACAAATATTATTAATAATTTCCAGAAGAACGCATTTTCTCACGCCACTCAAGTTCTTAAGCATTGCATTGTGTATGCTGTCAGGTCCAGAGGACGTATTCCTCGAACACCTCATAGCACACTCAAACTCCTCCCCAGTAAAGGGACGGTTATAGTACTCCGAACTCATGTCTATATTCACCTCCCTACTTCTCCTAGCATACAAACAATTCAAGCTATAATTCTCAGAGGAAGAGGAATCATAAAACTGCTTAGCAATATCAAAGGGATTAACAACAGAACGTTCCCCATCACAAAGTGACTCAAAGGAACTCGACTGACTACCTTTTATCCGCCTTATCTTCTCCCATACCCATTTTGAGGGTGCAAATTGAGTAATGGAAGACACATACTCCTTCCAAGACTTCTTCTTCCCCTGCTTTATCAAGTAACTTGCTTTAGCTCGACACCTCTTAAAGACAATCAAATTATCTGTGGTAGGACAGACTCTAAACCTCCTTAGCGCTTATATTTTTCAGTATTCCACCAAGGAACCAACGGGCGCCTAATCTTCGTTCCAGACTTTGGAACGGCAACATCAGCTGCCTCCAAAACCTTGCCAAATTTCGAAGCGGACTAGTATTAACATCATACTTACTAACCGATGCTAAGCTACTAAACAAAGGGCAATTAGCGTTAGAAGTAATCCATTTAGAATGCCCTAAGAGGCAGCGAACCGCTAATCTCTGAGATAACAATCGGATAATGATCACTACCACAAAGGTCATCACGGGTATGCCAAGTAAATTTAGACAACAGAGACGGGGAGATAATAGTTAGATCAATAGATGAAAATGTTGAGTGAGCAATACTAAAATGGGTAGGTGACCCGTCTATGAGGGAATTAGTAATTTCTCCCCTTTTTTTATTTATTTTTTTAAGAAAGATTCGCTTCTTAATAATTTTTTTGTATGAATGTATTAAATATTTTTATTAATAATTAAATTAAAATTTTAATTGAATAAATATTAATATTAAGAGTAAAATTGAAATTGTGATTATTGAATTTAATTATTTTTATTTGAAATAAATAAATAATTTAAATTATTAATTAATTGGACATGAGCTCTGGAAGCCAACACACGGCTAGGCTCTAATTTAATTCGCGTTGAACCACTGAGGTGAGCACATCGTGCTCCCCAAAATCATCTCGACGTCCTTATCACACCTGGACCTTATCAACAACATTCTGCTGGTCCATGGTGATGTTGAATCCATGCTCACTGAATTATGAACCAGTGAGATTTTTGCCTGAGCTCTCTCTATCGAGCCGGCAACTTCTGGAGATCCTGCGAGGAGACGCCTGAAATCTATTACCGCCTGCGCTCGATTCTTCTCCGTATCATCAGGGATGCTGTGGCGACTCCGGTCCCCGAAATTTCCTCCCCTGTGATATATTGTGTGCAGTGTAAAGGTATGGCGCCTACCTTATTTAAATAATTCATCAATATTTCTTTTAAAGATCGATCTGAATATTTTCTTAAATATTATTAAACAATTAAAATATATAAATAATAAAAAATAATCATTGTCTTGTAAAAAAAAAAATATAATCTATGATTTTCCTGAAGCTAATTTGTTATATTAAATGAAATCCGAGAAGAGGCGAAACTTTCGTTAATTAAATTCATTTTCTTCTCAACCCAAACAGTTCAGTTTTTCTGTGTGTTCCCCTTTAATCAAATTTCTTTCAGGTTTCCTCAGTGCTGTAGCCGTGGACCCTGGTCGCATATCTTCTTTTGTATAGCATTTTTTTTAAATAAACGATATCTCAATTTATTTTCATAAGATCATCTCCGCCAGGCATGAAGCGATAACTCTCCTAATCGAGCTGAGTTGCATTATCTATAATAATTGTTTGATCCCCCTAAAAACTATTTAGATTTATTTCAGCCACTGTAGTCTAAAAAACTACAGTGTAAGCGAAGCACATTTTTTTACAAAATTCCCTTTGGTCCGTCACGTTCCCCCCAGTGGCACACCAAGGGGGTCCTTTCTCCTCAATATCCTTTGAAGAAGGAGGAGAGGAGGAGAGGGGTGCACGTCATTCAACAGACAAACATTATTACCAGTAACAAAGTCCACAAACAACTTACTCCTAGGAGAAACCCTCCTACTACCATTGTGGGCATTCATATCCCAGCACAATATCAAAGGAGGAGGCAACTGAACCAAAAGACTATTCAGGTCAACCAATCTCAAGGAATATACACGCTACAAAAGGTCACACAACCCAGGGCAACAGCCTGGAGGTTTGTAACAAGCGGCACCTGCGTGACATGCAAGCCCTGCTTAACTAACAAAGCTACGCCACCATTTGCCCTCCTTCCGCGGTTACTATCTCTCTGGTAAACATCATACCCACGCATAGAAACACAAAAATATTTTTCTTCGGAATGAAATAATTACTTTACTTCTTCATATTTTAAATTATCAAAATTTGATATATTTAATGAAATTAAAATATTCTGTATTTCAGGCCCCATTATATATAATAAATCATTTATTTGAATAAAATCAGCTTTTTACTTTCTCGTACCCTATATATGAAATATATAGAGAGAGAAAGTATTGCGATCATGTCAAAAATTCGATGTCGAGATTTTGATGGATATACATGTTTTGAGGTCCCCTGAGTCCAAAAAAGTGGGTCCCGAAAATTGGTCTGTGTGTGTGTGTGTGTGTGTCTGTGTGTCTGTGTGTGTGTAACGATTTTTTTAGCATGAAGGAATTGAGCTACCGGATTGAAATTTTATATTTAACTTAGGTACCTTTGAAGAATCTCAAAATAAGCTTTTGAACAAAATCGGCCAAAAAGTACTAGTACTTTACTGATGTACTTTTTCAGTTTTTTTCGATTTTCTCAAAATTCCCTCCAAGGATTTTTTTTTAAATTCATAAATGAACTATTTTTTAGATGCTCTTTAAAATGTATATTCTCATTTTGCCGTTGAAATCTTCTGAAGACCACTTTACTCTTGTTCTTCATAGGAAAGATAGAAATGGTTGCCATGGTAACGGAATTTAAATCTTTTTCTTTTTATTAGATTAAAAATCAATTATTATTTAAATTCCCATTTTTTAAAATTTATTTGTGTCTTTAATTGTTTCAAAGAAAACATATATGTCTCTCTCTCACTTGCAAACATTACCGTCTCTCTCTACTCTTTTAAATTCCCTTTCCACCTTATCTTCGCATAGGAACAATGTTAATTTCCTATAGGGATTTGTATGTTAATTTCGATTCAAAAGGGGGTCCCCTTTAGAACTTTTTAGGCATTTAAAATTTTTTTTTCCAATTCTTATGAAATTTTGTATTTATTTACGATTCTATATTGTGTATAAAATGTCCAAATATGAGATTAAAATTTTGAAAAATAACCATAGTTTATTTGAAGCAGTCAACATTTAAAATGCAAGTTTGAAACTAAGGTGCTATCGGAAACTAAATATATCTCGACACAAAAATCTGGTGTGACCAGCACGGTGCACAACTTTCTCTTACCGAAGGGTAAGAGTGTGCTGTGCGCCAGTCACACCAGATTTTTTATCTAATTCTGTGAATATTCGGTACCTTTACCAATGTTTGAACCAATTAGTCCAGGAAGAAGGATTTGAAAAGTTGAACGCATTTGGCGACATAATATTCATATTATTATTATTCATTGTGGCTCACCTCTGACACCATGTAAGAGATACGATGGAAGATAGAAAACAGTCTTGACCAGGAAAAAATAACATTTATTAAAACAACAAAAAAAAAAAATCAAAACACCTCTCTCTGGTCGAACGTTTTGACGCGGGCATATCACGAGGGGCAGACGAACTTAGTCGCCACACACAACAGTACAATTTTACTATGCCGCCGATATCTACTTGTGCGCGCTCACAAAGTCGAAACTGTTTACACCGCATTTTTTGGACGCCGAACCTGATATGAGACTTCAACTGTCTTCTATCAAACCTGACATCAACCAGTTGATGAAAAATAAAAAACAGTTTCATACCTCCCATTAGTTAGATTTTTTTCTTTTTTTTAATATCTTCTATTATTATTATACTTATTATATAGTAATTTTCTAAGTAAAGTAAATAATAAGTAGTAACTGTTACATTGTACTTTTATTATGCTTATTAATAAAGAATACATTTTTAAAAACAATTGTTTTATTGTAGAGTTCCGTCAAGAATTTCGCTTTGCAAAATGCTTCCGTCACCAAAAAAGTTTGAGAAATGCTGCTGAATATTATTATAGATTATATTTTATAGAAAGTGTCACAATAACATGTTATAATAAAATGTACGAAAATATTTTAGCTCTGAAGATGGCCTAGACCAGTGGCCGAAACGTCAGCCTGGAACGGCGACAATAAAAGAAATAATTTTGGCTGCCTATGTCTTGGATTTTTTTTGACCCTTAATAATACTTCCAGCCACAAAGACATACCTCACAATTTAACATTTTGATTATATTATTCACTAAATAAAAAGAAAACAAGATCTTCATTATTCAAAAAATATGAAATATAAGCTTTTAGATTAATGATATAAAGAGGATGCAGCCAATAATAAATAAAAAGCATCTATTTTGTTAACACTCTTTTTATTTAGGAACGTTTCGGCTATGATCAGCAAAGCCATCTTCAGGCCTACAAGAGTATTTTATATTATTAACATACAAAATAGATATTGTCCTAAGAAATATAATACAGTTCTATACAAACATACTAAATACATATGAACTGTATTATATATCTCAAGTCAATATCTATTTTGTATGTTAATAATATAAAATACTCTTGTAGGCCTGAAGATGGCTTTGTTGATCATAGCTGGACTAGAAAATAACCGAGTAATTTACTCAGCTAAAAATTTCTTGCCCACTCTGTTGTTCACTAATCTAATTTTTTTACATATATAATATGAAAAAAGAAATGTCCTGTTTCTTGATCTGCGTTGGTGTGCTTTGTGTGCGGGCCGATCGGGGGTGGGTTCCTGTTTACCGTCCTGCAGTGTTTAGGCCCTTTAGTGGACTTGCCACTCCATTGTAGATCGATTCCACAAACGGTCTGCATATTGGCATATGGTGTCCATCATGGAGATGGTCCTATTTGGGAAAATGGCGCGTTTCGTGGTTGGCAGCCAACAAGGCGTCGATAATGAATCTGCAAATTGTCTCATTTGCTGTAAACTCCTCTTCCAAGTTTTGTTGTACGATTGGCAGGAGCGTAAATCATACATTAGTAAGGTATTTTAAAAAAAATGAAGGTTCAGGGTAGGGTTTTACCCAATTCTTGGCCTTTTGTAGTTGCGACCAGACATACCAGATTTTTTTTTCTCTCGGATCAACTGGTCTTGAGAACAAGAGGCGAAACTTCTACCACTAAGACTCCTTAACAAGTTAAAATGTTGCTAATATTTATAAATCAGATTGCTAGGGAGAGTCCATTCTCACTGGTCTGTCAAAGTCAGGTTGCCTCTTAGATTCTTTTTTTTGATCCAACTGGTTTTATGGATTTCCGCATGAGATTTCAGAGAAAGATTACAAGTAAATTGTTTAAGACATATACCACATTGAAAAGATTTAGGATGTGAATGTAATTTCTCATGGATTCTGAGGTAACGCAATCGTGAAAATTGTTTATTACATACATCACAATAACAAGATTTTTCATCTGAATGGATTATCATATGAGTTTTAAGATTAGTCTTTTGGTAAAATTGTTTATTGCATATCTCGCATTTATAACGTTTTATACCTAAATGCATTAACTGATGCGTTTTGAAATGATTTTTAGAAATTTTTTTATTACATATATCACAATGAAAAGGTTTTAGAAGTGAATGCATTTTCTTGTGTTTTTTGAGAAGAGAACTTTCATTAAATTGTTCCAGACAGATACCACATTGAAAGGTTTGCTGTTGAGTTTCAAGAGAAGTTCCCTTTATTTCATCCCCTGGCAAAGTCTCTTCATTTGAATGGCTTTTTTGATGTTTGTCTAAATTGTGTTTTTCCTGAGTTTTATTTAATTTTATTTTACGAAGAGGATTCTTTTTTTCTCTTCTTCTGTTTTCTTCATATCATCTAAAATAAAAATTAATAAAGAATATATAAAATTAATAATAAACTTTTAAGAGAATAAATATTACCTTGTTTTATGGGAAAGATCAATTTATTATTATCAAAAATATTAAAGAAGTTTTCCGTACATTTCTTAGAATGTTTGCATAGAAAAAATTCACTGATAAAATTTGTTTTACAAAAGACACAAGGAAAGACGGGACCTGAAAACAACAAAAGGAGAAAATTAAGCTTTTTATTTGAAAATAAATTCAGAGTTACAATTTAAAATAGAAATAGCCATAAGCCTAAAAACATAAGAGAAATAATATTGTAACATGAAAGGCTCATCCATCGTTTTATAAAATAAAAGTAATCATTAATAAAGCGATTTGAATAATACGCAGTCCTCTCACTATTATGGTTCTTAATCTTGCTCCCGTGTTTCCTAATAAAGTTATTTATAAATGCCCTGTAATTATATTTGCCGTTACTGAAATAAATCTTTGAAAAGTCTTGAACGAACCTTGGAAGTTAATAGCCAACTTTTGAGACTCCGGAGCTTTTAACTTCATCAAACTGGACCCCATATATATAAAATATATATATATATATATTCATAATAACGGTTATCGTATAAAGTCTAAGTTGCCGAAAAGAGTGTAAATGGGAAGTAAAATATATTATTCTTACTAACAAATGAGATGCTGTTTGAAGGGGGAGGTTTGAAAAGGATTTTATCCCATTAAGTTATTGGTGTCCATTCTAAAATATTCCGTCCTATTCATGTTAAGTTGGATGTAGTAAGAAACTTGCTGTAGCAATTGTCTAATGTTATATTATTTTGTCCAACTCCTGTATATTTCAAATCACAATGGAGATGAGGTTAGAAATGAATTAAATTACCTATATGAATGGGATATTTGCTTTCTTCGATAAAGTCTTGCGAATTGTCGACTTCTTCCTTTATATCAATAAATACAAACGACATTTTCAATTATTGGATTATTTTTATTGATAAGAGAAAAAAAATAAAAGTAAATATTTTATTGAAGATATAACCGATCAGTAACCTGCAGTCAGGAATAAACAAAAGATAATATAATGGAATAAACCTGTCAGCCTGTCAATAACCGACCGATATAAC
>JAKCPI010005192.1:0-124578 GCA_023213315.1 Euborellia annulipes | reverse complement strand
AAAGGTCAATTCAGTCCGAATTATTTGAGAATGAAATTTCAATATATTATTTTTAAAATAATTATATTTATTCTCCAAACGTTATTGTAAAAAAACCTCAGACCTCCAGGGTTTCGGCCTATATTTTGTTACCATGGCGACCATTTCTCTTATCTTTTCTATGGAGTACAAGAGTAAAGTGGTCTTCAGAAGATTTCAATGACAAAATGAGAATAAACATTTTATAGAGAATCTAAAAAAATAATTGATTTTTGAATTAAAAAAAAAAAATCGTTGGAGCAAATTTAGAGAAAATCGAAAAAAAAAACTGAAAAAGTGCATCAATAAAGTACTAGTACTCTTTGGTCGATTTTGTTCAAAAGCTTCGTGTCTCGTCCCATGGGGGTGCCTAACTTGAATATAAAATTTCAACCTCCTAGCTCTTTTCGTTTTTGAGATATCTTGTTCACAGACACCCAGACCATGTCGCGAAAACCACTTTTTTGGATTCATGGGACCTCAAAACGTGTATATCCATCAAAATCTCGACATCGAATTTTTGACATGAATCCAATACTTTCTCTCTCTATATATTAACATATATATAAAGGTAAGAGAAAGTAAAAAAGAAAAAAATAAAAGTTCCTCTTTAAAAAAAATGGAGGACACTTAAAATTTATTATACAGTATTAATTTTTTTAGTCTCTCGACCATAGAGTCCAGTTGAACCATTTTATTTGATAATATTTTAAATTCTACCCTGGGTGATATGTTTAAAGTTTATATTGGTGAAATAATTCCACTTGTAATCACAACAATGATTCGATTCACTTCTAAAGGAGACTGCAATGTCGAAATACATACAAAGTGTATTATTTCCCCAATAAAAATTAGATACATCACCTAGCATATCATTTAAAATATACCTGAATTATTAAATTAATTTTTAATTACACTATTAAAAACTTTTTTCCTTATGCAGTCAAGATAAATTATTTTGATTCCCCCACTCTTGTTCTTACTAACAGGTTTTCTATTAAAATAATCGTCTGAAGATTTATATTTATTGATAATAAATTTCTTAAAAAATGATGTATTCACCAAAATATTAATTTACACTTGTCATATAAATGAAGAGAGAATTAAAAAACATGATTCATCTATAATCAACTCTAGTCAGATAATAAAGATCTCATCATTCCTTATTTGAAAATATACAATATTTCACATCTTTATATTGCGATCTTCTTTTGGATAATCGACCTTCTAAAAGACTACCTTTCTAATATTTCATTAAAAAGAAAGATTCCCCAGACCGGTCTTGCAATTCAAAAAATATGGATAGAAATTAAATGTTAATCAACTTTTAATCAAGGCACTTTAATTTTGCCTACCTGTTACTTAATTTAAAATTCAAATATGTCAATCTTTGTAAATATTAATTTTAATTAAATACTTATTAAATATTTTTGTTCGAAAAATTTATTAAATTTTTTAAATAATTTTCTATTTTATCTTAAACTCGTAAAAAATTTAAGCACTCGCGAGAATCGAACCCACGTTCTCTTGTAGCTACTTGGTATTTTCCGCGAGTGTCTTATTCTTATTATTGTTCTGTTTAAGATGTAAAATAGCCTGGCAAAGCGAAATTAATATATTTGAAAAGGATGAAGATAAATAAAATCCGGAGATGATTTTCAGGCCAATTTATGTGGATTATCTCATCCCGTTATAACTCCTTCAGGACCATGCGGGCTTAAGAGTGGTCATGAAGAAGAAGTCGCTTGGACTCCGAAACGTTGACTCATAGCTGAAGGAGATAATCCAAATAAATTGGCCTGAAAATCATCTCCAGATTTTATTTATCTTCTTCCTTCTCATATATGTATCCACCAGGCTGTCCCCTATCTTCATCTGGAAATTGATATATTTTATGATTTGTAAAGAAAATTCTTCCTATCCGATTCATTTCTTTTTCTTTTTCGGCTGCAGTGGTTATAAAGATTTGATTGAATATTTTAATTATATTATATACCGATGGTAACCAGGCGGCGTTCAATATGCTGATTTCGAGGGGTCACCCACCCCGAGTTCCGCCGTGCTTGGCATTGCTTGATCGCACCGATCTTGGTGGTTGCTGGTCTTTTCTCTTGCTCGACGCCCCGGCTAGTTTTTTACTTTCTCTTACTCTATATGTGAAATAAATAGAGAGAAAGTATTGTTTTAAATTTGTTTAAGGTCTTTTTTAGAGGCTTTTTAGACCCCGTTTCTATTTATTTCAATTGATTGGCATCCTATTCAATTGTCGCTGGGACGGGATACTAACACTTGACTTAATACTGTTATCTCTCAGCCATAGGTCAAGAGATTTTTTTATTTTTCAAGTTCGAACTTCCGCTAGATTGACTTATTTTATCTTTGGTCTTTAATTTATATAAGCCCTGGATTGGGATTATAGCATCTCTTCACAATTAGCCCCCAGGCAACTCTACGCTGTGACATCCCGTCCTGTGGAAGGGACGTAAAGAAGGTTCCCTCTCAGTGATGCATTCTTCGAAAGGAGTAGGCTACACGCCGGTGCCGAGGGAGTCCCTCTTCAAACTAGAACATCCTCCAGAGCATAGAAGAGGCTGGATAAAAGGAACCGGTTGGAACCAGAAATAAGGATTATTTCACTAGCTAGAAACGAACGCAGGAGGAGGAGTTAGAGATAGGAAATAATGTAACTTCACGGGGTGCGGTGGATGGTTACGGCCAGAGGCCGGTTGCGTTTGAGGTGTGTGCCTTCGAGCACTTAAGCAACTGGGGATCCCGATAGGAATTTCCAATAATAATAATAATAAAATATTGTTTCGTTTTGTCTCCTTATTGTTAAAATAAATTAGATTATAAGTTTTTACTCTTATCAAGTACTGTTTTATAAGCATATAATGCTTGAATTTCTTATAAATCTTTTCGACATTACTTGATACTTTAGAGCAGAGAGAGGACGCTCCACAGGTTGTGAAATTTATTTTAAATATTTAAAAGGATTAAAGATTAAAATTCAATTAAGAAAAACCTTTTTATCAAATCTATCATCTATCTGATTAAACGTTCACTCTCCACATTTGAATATAATTCATTGCTCATCCTTTGGCAAATTCAAATACAAGTAATCTTGACTTTAATGCGAATTCAGAATTTCATAAGGACGTAATCTAAATTTCAAATTGAATTTTCTGGCAATTTAGTTGGAAATGAATGAGTTAGCGCATCTCTAACGAAAATTCGATTAGAAATTTGTTTTAACTAAAATGGTACACGCAATGTTAGACTTTCTCACTTGAGTACAGATTTCAAAATTAAACTGGGGTGTGTAGAGGGGGAAGGAGGGTAAAGTAACAAACGATTAATAAATTCCAAACGAGCTTTTGTAATTTAATAATAGGAATATTTAGTAAAACTTCGTTAAAATAAATAAATTTCTCAAATTTGTTTTTACTCAGGGGCTCACACTTGTGAGTACGTGGATGGCGACCACGAGCTACCCGATCTAAATCTGGCAATTTTTCCACTTCTTTTATGCCAACTTTCTCCATTCACTCTATCAAACGTCAGATTTTACTTATTCTCGATCGCGCCCCTTTTTAAAATTAAATTTGTCGTCTCCTACAGAATCATGTCAAGTCAAAAGAGTTTATTTATAAAATTAATAAATCAGTTTTTTCTTATTTTTTCCGTGGGTTTCCAAGCGATTTTTGATTACATTATAGCCTACTCTTATAATAAATAATTTTTAAAAATATTGTATATTGCAATAGTACATCAATTTTTTCTAAAATTCACATATATCTTAATCGCTCATCATGGCGCCCACTTAAAATGTCATCCAACTCACAACATCTATAATATTATTTTAATAGTTTCCTAAATGAAAATTTCTTACTCGTTTCTGTTAACAAAATATCAAAAAAAAAAAGGGTTGAATTAGGCCTCTCCATTCATACATTTATTTATCTTAAAGTGAATAATTAAGCCGGTGCAAAACATCCCCAACAGGGGTGGTGGAAACTATTATACTACCCACCACGATCATAAAGATAGTAACTTAAATTTTTTTTTTATAAAGAAAAATCATAAAAAAACATGAATATTTATTTTTTCTTAAATATTTTTCTTCAACTTTTGAATATTAAATTGATTATAATAATGTATTAAGAATGAGTGCTCGCTTAGGACTTATTACAATCAAATTTGATTGTAACTTGCTCTTAAGGTGCGCGTCTCGGGGGTGCTAATTTGGGGACTTTCCAGCGGCCACTATTTTGAAGCTATAGACCTCAAATTTTTTTTTAAATTAAAGCTATTTAAAATATCTACAACTTATAGAAGCCCTTTTTTTGATTTTCGAAATTTTTTTTTTTTTAGATTAATCGCATTAAATATAAGATATTTTAAAAAAAGGAGCTCTATAAGTTGTAGATCAGCGTTTTCCAAGCTGTGAGGCGCGCCTCCCTAGGGAGGCGCGGACTAGTCTAAGGGGAGGCGCGAACTAGTCTAAGGGGAAGCGCGACTATTGGCCACCAAGATCAATTTCCCAAATGATTGCTACTTCTAGTTTTATAAATAAAATGTGTGAGTGTTAAAAAAAAAAAAAAAAAAAAAGATTGGATTAGGGGTTGCAAATTGCAAAATTGAAAAAAATGTTTTTTAAATTTATTTTAGCTAAATCGAAGCCATATAATTAGAAAACATTCAAAAAATACGGTTGATTATTATTTTGATTAGGGGGTGAAGGGTTGATTATTTAAGAAAGGCCTTGGAATATTCCAAATCACTTGTTGACATTCTTTTCCAGCTCTAAATATAGTTAGATTAGAGCAAACGGTATTTTTTTTACTTTTAATAAAAAGGGAATTGTTATTTTCATCTATTTATTCCTACACAGGAGAGAGAGACGAATCTCCCGTTCAGTCGAGTCGAGCGCGTTGCCGGGCTGCAAGGCGCCCAGCTTATTGCTCTCTTTTTTAATTGTGTTTAAAGTGATTTAAAGTGAAATATTTAATATAGTGTAATCCACCCTGACCTCACCGTCAGCAAACACACCCTCTAGAGAGTCTTACTCAAGGTAATTATTATGCATTTTATCGTTGAAAAAAAAAATGATAGAAACAAATAATTTGAACGATTCTTTAGAATATGAAATTAAATATTTTGTATTTCACTAAGGGTAGAGGGAGAAATGAAGGTGTTGAAAGAGGGAGGGGGAGTGAATGTGTCATTGAAAAAAAATTAGTTTTTTATTTTTTATTTATTTATTTTTTTTTTTAAACACTCATTCATACTCACACTTAATATACTTTTACACAGGGGTGGATTAAGGGTTGAAAATTAAAATAAAATAAAAATTAAAATAATTATTTATAAATGTATTCAAATTATTTTGAGAGTACTTTCGCGGTGAAGGCTCCCATTTCCTTAAAGGGGGGGGGGGGAGGTATGAAGGCATAAACAGAGGGGTTAATGCCCATCCCCTAAAATGTACAAAGATATAAATGTTTTTTAATATTTTTACTAAAAAATAAGTGCATTCCGTTTAAGTTAAAATTTATTTTCAATATTTAGCAAATAGCATAGTGGGGTAGAAACATTTTAATGTCATTCTAAAATTTCTTATTACTGGAGCGAAATTAATTTATGAAGATTTCGAAACTCTCATAAACAGATAATAATAACACTGGGTAACTTAGGAACCCATCGAGATCCCTTGCAGAATTTTGTAGGGATTTTTTTCATTAGTTAGAAAAGTAAGATATGATTAGTCCACTTAAAATTTTACTGGGGTGAGTTACCGCATCTTTTTGTATATAGAACTAATCTCAATTCGGATTTGAATTTTTACTTTCTCTTACCTATATGTTTAAGTTAATATACATATATATAGAGAGAAAGTATTGGATTCATGTCAAAAATTCGATATCGAGATTTTGATGGATATACACGTTTTGAGGTCCCTTGAATCCAAAAAAGTGGTTTTCGCGATATGGTCTGTCTGCGTGTCTGTTTGGGTTCAATTTAAAGCATGAAGGAATTGAGCTAGGAGGTTGAAATTTTATATTTAAGTCAGGTACCCCCCTAGGGCGTGAAAATAAGATTTGAGAAAAATATTTTTCTTCAGGAATGAAAGTTAGAAAAATCTTTAAAAATATATTTTAACAGCTGACGTTTCAGCTTTGTTCAAAGCCATCCTCAGAGCTGTTAGTGGTCATCCTAGGATGACTTTGACCAAGGCCGAAACTTCAGCTATTAAAATATATTTTTAAAGAAAAAATTCTGGCTTTGTTTTTTCTAACTTTTACGAATTCCACCAGCCATAAAATACCCTTATGCCAGCGTTTTCTAAACTGTGAGGCGCAGGGGAGGCCCTAGGGAGACGCGGACTAGTCTAAGGGGGGCGCGAATATTGGCCCCCAGGATCAATTTTCCAAATGATTGCTAGTTTTAATATAAATAAGAATTAATAAAAAAAATATTTTTATATTTTTTAGCATAAAAATTTTTGTTTTTTTATTATTTTATAAATTGGGGAGGGGGAGGCGTCATAAGATTAATTATTTTTAAGGGAGGCGTGGTAACATAAAGTTTGGAAACCACTGTTGTAGATAATTAAATTAGTAATTGTGTTAAAGAATAATTAATTTTTCGCCTTTAATTAATTAGCTGGAAGCTCTAGAATGAAATGGGAAAATCCCTTATATTCCTATGGGGAAAACTAACGCCATCTCTTGCCGCCTCGAGTAACTCGGTAGTCTATAGTGTTCTAACCGTTTTTCGAGACGCGCACCTTAATACATATAGCCCAATTAAAAATTGTATAATTTACAATGATAATTGAATATAATGCTGTTAACCTTGTTATTCTAACAATCAATCCTCCTGAGGAAGGTCGTGATTTGAGACCGAAACGTCGACGGTTAATTAATTAAATAAAAGTTTTTATTTAATTCCTTGGCTGCAAGGTCTCCTATACCCAATTCGGTTTTTAGGTAGGCCTAATGTAAATTTTACAATAAAAATAATTCTCTTAACCAAATAATACTCATTTTTTTTATATATTAAAAAAGAAAATTAATTTGAAACGGCAATTTTATTGCTTTTTGCAATGTTATTATCTTCTTTAGAGAGAACATTTTCATTTAAGAAAAAAAAAAAAAAATTATTATTTTTTTGTCATTTTAATTGGAAACTTTCGTTCCGTTTGAAGCCATTGACGAACAGTCAAGATTTCAATTCATTGACTGATCAAATGAAATTTTTCGGCTATTTCCATTAATCTTGAGGGCGTTTTCGCCTTGAGTCTCCTCTCTCGTATGGGCGTGTTCCATTCTCGATTGTGTTGTGTTGATCATGTTGCTTAATGGTCATTCGCTATCACGTTATTATTACTTTCACCCACTTGTGATCACCATATTTGGATTTAAATATATATATTTTTTTTAATAAAGATTTCGTCCTGGTGGTCGCAATATATCAATCATTCAAACTCTTTGATCTCTCAATCCTTGTGAAGTTTTTTACTTGTCTCTAATTCAAATTTCTTTTTGATGTACCCTACACAGGAGAGGAATGATAATTCCGGGTTTTAAATAGAAATGGAATTGCTTCAAAAAGAAATGCTTTGATAGGCAAATCTTGGCGCATTTTCGCTTCTTAAGAGAGATATGCGCTTTTGCATTTACAATAAGCCCGATCTCGCAGAGGATTTCTTTCTCTATCTTTTAAATGAAATAAGTTTTTTTTTTTTTTTTTTTTATTTAAAAGTTATATACAATAACTTAAGCCATATATATTGATTTAATTTTAAAAAAAATCTGGTGTGACATGCATACATGCGACCAGTCCGTCCTAGTTATTTAGGCCCGCAAGTTAGTCCTTTAGCGCCCTTTGTATATATTTTTTACATTGTCACAATAATGTTTCCCGTCCGAAAAAATATTTTACCTTTTTTTTAGAGACGCTAATTTTTGCCGCCCCCGGACCGAAATTTTTTCCCGTGTGCGTCCCTGAACCAAAATTTTTTTCCGCCCGTAAAAATATTTTACCTTTTTTTTAGAGACGCTAAATTTTTGCCCCCTTCAAAATTTGCGCCCTGGGCACCCCGGTCCCCCCCCCCTAAGCACCCCGCATGCGACATATATTATATATTTAGGTTCCGAAAGAACATTTGAATTCATGATGTAAAATTTATAAGTTTGGGAATATATTTATATTTTGTTACCATGGCAACCATTTCTTTTATCTTTTCTATGAAGTACAAGAGTGAAGTGTGCTTCAAAATATTTCAATGGCATAATGAGAATATACATTTTAAAGAGCATCTAAAAAATAATTGATTTATGAATTTTAAACAAAATATTTGGAGCGAATTTTGTGAAAATCGAAAAAAAACTGAAAAACTACATCAGTAAAGTACTAGTACTTTTTGGCCGATTTTGTTTAAATGCTTAATTTTACGCCCTAGGTGGGTGTCTAACTTGAATATAAACCTCTTAGCTCAATTCCTTCATGCTTAAAATTGAACACAGACAGACAGACACGCGCACACACACAGACAGACCATGTCGCGAAAATCACTTTTTTGGATTCAGGGGATCTCAAAACGTGTATATCCATTAATATTTCGACATCGAATTTTTGACATGAATCCAATACTTTCTCTCTCTATATATTAACATATATAGAGGTAAGAGAAAGTAAAAATTAAATTCTCATCTAATTATAGATAAATAAATAACACTAGGTTAAGTTTCAAAAAGTTTTTATTTTTAGCTTATGCACATTTCGACGTTAATCATCTTCAGAGCTATGACGGGGCCGGGTCTAGGGGGGGGAGGGGGGGGGGGGGCCCCGGGGGGGAGATGTAGGGGGGGGGGAGTTAAAAAAAGATTTACTAAAAAAAAAAAAAAGAAATGAATTTTTTATTGAAAAATTTAAGGGGGGGGGGGGAAATTAAATTTTTTTCCCCCCAAAAAAATCCCCTAGTTCCGGCCCTGGCTATGACACAAACTATTTCATTATTTATTAATCTAATAAATAATAAAACAATAAAAAATTAGATTGTTAATAAATACATAATGTAGATAATCGTTTGTGTTATAGCTCTGAAGATGATGACGTATTAACGTCGAAAAAAAAACCCTTTTTAAAATTTTCCTATTTTTTTTTTTTTTTTTTTTTTTTAAGAGAATTTTTTAAAATTTTTAAAGTTTTTTAAAATGGCAAAAGGGGAGTTTTTTTTTTTTTAAAAAAAAAATATATATTTTAATTATTTTAAGCAACTTGTTGAGAATTAAAACTTTTACTTTTTGAATTTGATAATCTATTTCTTAGCGATTACTTTTACTAATTCTTCAACTATTTAAAAACAAGTTTTTATTTCTTTTATCTTAATAATTTAAGAATTAATCATTGGCGGATTCTTGTGTCAATCTTTCATCCGTGTGGATATTAAAATGTTTAATTCAAAAAATACTTATAAAAACAGAATCATCTATCATTTAAACTAAAAGACAATTTGTTAAATCTGTTTGGAAATTAGGTGATAAATACTTATGCAGTGATGATAAATTATCGTTGGGTGTAAACATCTTAAGAAGGAAAGGAATTTTTTGGTTAAATTTATAATTGAAAGCTGGAAAAAGAAAGAATGAGAAAGTGAAAAGGTATTTTTTTAATATTCGTAAATTTGATATTTTTTTTCAAGGGCATTCTCAGGGGTCATTTAGGGTCAGGCGAAATCGGCCCCAATGACCAGAATAGCATCAACAACATTGTTTATTATAACTAGGAAAGAAGTGGGAAAAAAAACTTAGTAAAGACATATTTAATAAAAAGAAATTGCATTATTTCAAAAGGAGTAATTTTTTTGGATCATGATATTTGTAATTTATAATTCCTTCAAATTCTTATATTGACATCGATTTTTTACTTTCTCTTACCTATGTATATATGTAATATATATATAGAGAGAAAGTATTGGATTCATGTCAAAAATTCAATGTCGAGATTTTGATGGATCTTCACGTTTTGAGGTCCCCTGAATCCAAAAAAGTGGTTTTCGCGACATGGTCTGTCTGTGGGTGGGTGGGTGGGTGGGTGGGTGGGTGTGTGTTCAATTTAAAGCATGAAGGAATTGAGCTACGAGGTTGAAATTTTATATTTAAGTTAAACACCCCCCGGGACCGGAAAAATAAGCTTTTAATCAAAATCGGCCAAAGAGTACTAGTACTTTACTGATGTACTTTTTCAGTTTTTTTCGATTTTCTCAAAATTTGCTCCAACGATTTTTTTTTAAATTCAAAAATCAATTATTTTTTAGATGCTTTTTAAAATGTATATTCTCATTTTCTGATTGAAATCTTCTGAAGACCACTTTACTCTTGTATTCCATAGAAAAGATAGGAGAAATGGTTGCCATGGTAACAAAATATAAATATTTTCCCATACTTATAAATTTTACATCTTGAATATCGAATGTACCGTACTGTCGGAAACTAAATACATGTCGACACAAAAAATCTGGTGTGACAAGCACAGAACACAACATTCGATTACCGAAGGTAAGAGAAAGTTGTGTGCTGTGCGCCAGTCACACCAGATTTTTTTCTATTAACTTTAACCTCGATTCGTTCTTAAAAGGGCTTAACCTGAAAATCTTTTCTTAATCCAAATGAAAATAATTTAATTTCCCAAATGAATTAATTTTGTATTTAAATTTATTAATTATTATTATTTATTAATAATATTAGTAAAAAATTTTGAGAAAAAATTCTATTTATCAGCGATACGAAAAAAACAACATTCCTATTTAGAAGCAATGGACAGCTTTGAAATAAATTTTGAATTTTGATAAATTTTCTTACAATTTTTCTTTGTTATAAATTTTATCATTTGCCTTTTTCGAGTTATGAGGCAGGGGAGGAACTTGATTCGAATTTTTTATTTGATAAAAAAAAAATCTGTGTTTAATGAATGGCATTCAAAGAATTTTCGAATCCTCTCTTCTTTTCACTCGGAAGCCTTTGTGAACCGGAAATCCTGATAAAAGAAGCCAGCCAAGGGTGTATTAGTGTGCGTCATTGATTGGCTTATCTAATCAATGCCGGTCTCACCTTGTAATTGAAAATATTTAGGGCAGATGCATCAATCTCTTCCAAATCTGCTTCAACAAGTTAGCAAGGCCAATTCCCTTTTAGAGTATTTTGATTAGCAATTTAATTCATTGTAGGTTCATCTTTTAATTATATCGTTCATAGTCCAATATTCCTATATACTTCTACTTCTGAATAAATATTTGATTCATGATGGAAGTAAGAAATAATTCATCCCCTTGATTCAATCATATTCTTAAACTGAGATGCAGTTGGGATGCAATTCAAAGTAAATAAGAAATTCTTATTTTTGATGTAGATAGATTTATTGCCGACAAGCTACGCACAAATCTTTAGTTTCCGTCTGTGAAAAGACCATCGTCAGGCCTGGAAAATTTTGACGTTTCGGTCGTTAATCGTTTCCTTTTTCATAACTCTAGAGTTGCATGAGGAAATTTTTTTTTTTTTTTTTGAACGGAATTAGAAATTAATAAATTAATTTTCAAAAAACCCGAAGGCACTATAAATAATGAGTTTCCTGCTATACCAAAAAAAATAAATAAATAATAATTCTTTATATAATAATTATTTTTTAAAGAATTTTTTTATTTGTCAGAACCGCTGATGGCTAGTTAATATAATAACAGCTACTTATAAACTCTCTCCTGGTGTCAAATTGTTAAAATTAAAAAAAAAATTCGCCAATTTTATTCAGGTTGTATGAGAAACGTTGATTTGTCGAAAAAGTAGTCTTTGCTTTTCGCTTTTTTTTTATTTATTTTTTATTCAGCACATCCTCTTAGCTTAAATGCTGTTTGACGTTTGAAATTGAAGAGACCTCTTGACCTGAGATTTCTCTTCCAAATTTAATATCGAATTATTGATCTAATAAAAAAAAAAAAGATTCTATTTCACACATGGATTTTTTTTAAGCGAAGGTGAAGGCGGGGATTCGAACTCACGTTCATTTTGAAAGTTGATACGATAAATGATGATGAGAGAGGAAGACGAAGGGCGGTCCAGGGTTGAGATGCTTTACCTAATTTCTTCACATCTTTTAGAAATCATTTCTGACAGATTTGAGTGGTGTGAGTCATGGAGAAAAGTATTTTAAGTTGATATAAACAAGTTTTTATCAGAAAATGAAAAAAAAAAAAAAAAAAAAAAAAAATTAGTAATCAATTAGGATTAAATTATAGCTTAAATTTAAAATTATTTTCTATCTCTACAATTTGAAGATTTTAAAAGAAAATAAGTAACAATTCTGCGTTATTATTTCTTTAATCGTCCCTTTCTCGGGGTAGGCATAATTAATGCAGATGGGGCCGACATTAAAAATTATATTGGCTTTCAATTAATTAACGGAGTATAACAAATTTATATAGATAGTTTATCAACATTACTAATTTTCCCTCTCTTCAGTGTGTAGATATGATAGGAGGGAAGTTTTGAGAAATCTTAATTTGTATTTAAATTTCAAAAGTTTTGCTCCAGGGAATGCTAAGAAATCCTGTGATTCTCAATAAATATCGATGAGACTATTTTACTGCCCCTGGGGAACAATTCACTCCAAAATCTAATCATACAGAAGTTTTTTTTTTTAAGCAAAATTCGGAAGTAAAATATAATAAAAAATTAATTGAATGACCCCAGGATGTCACAGCAACTCTTAGCGATGGTTTATGTATATATAAATATACTCCCCACCACCAATAGTTACTGTAACATCCTCGGGTCCTTCATTTAATTAAACAAAATAAAATAACATAGCAAGAATTACCAAATGAAATTATTATTCCCATTGTTATGACCTCCTTGAATGCCTTTTCTACACCAAAAACTTCACCCCATTCCCATTAACAAAATGCTGAGATCTCTATTTCTTACAACTATTAATATAAATATTAATAAATTATGTTCACAAATTTTACTTAATAAAGGTGAAGGGTATATGGAGAAGCAGCCAAGAAAAAATGCTCTGAATGCTTTTACTAATCAGTTAGAAACGTTTCGGTGCATTATTATTAGGGCTCGGATTTATAGGCACTAAAAATCTTTAAAATAGGCAGGCAACTAAGCACTAAAAATTATTAAAATAGGCACTTAAAAGGCACTTAAAAGATATTATTTAAGAAATAATATAAAAAAATTTAAAAAATTGATGTCTTATTTTTGGTAATCTGGTGTGAGTGGTCGCACGGCACACAATTTTTTTTATTAATTTCGGTAATTTAAAGGCGCATTCTGTACTTGTTTGTCAGCATATAAATACAAATCAAATTTTTAAGTATTAATTTTTAAAGTTTTACATTAAAAATAAATTTTTTTTCGAAAAAAAGTATTTTTTTTAAATCTTGGGGGGGGGGGTATTCCTTTCCCCCTTGAAATATTTTCTTGATAATTCAAAAAATTTTAAATTTAGGTGTATGTCGTAAAAATTGAAATTGGCTATTTGAACTTAAAATAGGCACTAAAAAGGATTTATAATGAAATAGGCACCAAAACCCAGAATCGCCAAAATAATTATAGACTAACAAATGCCTCTTACTTAATTCAGAATTTCAAGAAAGTATACATATCATATTCCTAAATTTTAAGCCATGAATTAAAAACAAATAGGGCGAAATCGACCCTAATTATTATGTCCATCTTTGTTCATTAATTGGTTATATGTTGATCCAGTAATATAATATACATTGTTTCGATATAGAATAACTGAGCAACATATAAACCAATTAATAAACTGAGATGGTACCGGTACATTATAAATGCACCGAAATGTTTCCAGCTGATTGGTAAACATTTAGAGCATGGGCGTACCCAGCGAGGACAGGGCGCTGCCCCCTAGAAGCAAAAAAATGTTTATAAAGTGATTAAACGAACAAAATTGGTGGATCGCGACGGTGAATGATTCTTTTTGTTAGGACTCGAGGGTTTTAGGCCTTTAATTCGAAGGTTTTTCCCCTCTATATAAAAAATAGCTATGTCACAATCTGGACGACCATGATCTGACCATCCCCCCCCTCTAGATTTGATCCTGGGCCCCATGATTTAGACATTTTTCTGACTCCTCTGTCTACATCATCCTTCACTAAATATCTACATCCAAAACTTCATCTCAATAAGATTACTTAATCATTTTTGTTTTTAAGGGGGGTCCATTCTTTTTTTTCTTTCCCCGAAAAAAACTTTTAATTTTAATTTCTGAATACTAAACTAATTGTTGTCTAAATTAAATTGACTTTTAAGATTTTTTTTATATTATAAATTTTATATATTAAATAGAGACGACTTGAAATTTATCTACTTCTCTTATAACCAAAACTATCTTGTCTTAATTAAGATCCCAGAGTTTGAACAAACACCAAGCCTAATTTGCGTATTGATCTAAAATCTATATGAATCGGATAGCAAATTTATTAATTACAACATGATTTTATTAAAATAATAAATAAATAAATATAGAAAGAAAGATTATTTTAAAAACATGACTGTCTTTTATTTATCCAGTCAGGCTTTTTGTTTTAATAGTCATTTAATAAAATTGTTTAGATGATACATAATTTAATCAGTTTCCTGATTTTTGCATATTTTTAACAAAAGAAAGTTTTGTTTGATCTCTATTTGAAAACCATTTAATGTTTAATGAATTGATTTTTTTTTTAATGACTTGAAGAAAAAAAAAATGTAAATTGAATTATTTGATGCGACTCTCTACTATTGAAATAATTATTTTATATTAAACCAGCTTGCATAATTTTTACTTTTATATATGTAGGTATTATAAAATGTTTCTTTTTAAATTTCTCCCTCCTTAATTATTTTATCTTATTTCTAGAGATGGTTTTAAAAGCGATGGACTGACAGACAGACGAATGACAAAAAAAAATATATATATATTTGGAGAGACATCACAACATCAACACACAAGGATTATCAAAAATAAAAGAAAAACGATTTAGCGCATATCATTAATTACAAGTCATTTTATAAATAGATGATTCTATATATAAATACACCTTTATAATTTTATCATTCACGAGTGATTAAACTATCATGCGGATGACGTCATTGTCGTTGACGTTATATGAGCAAATTCTGATCACAAAGCTTGTGCATGTTTAATTACGAAAATAATCAGAAGAAAAATTAGATTAATTAAATAAAGAATTTCAACTGCTATTTTAAGAATTGTCATCTTAAATTAGAATAAATATTTGCAGTTTATTTAAACAGCCATAATGTTATAATCTGGGTCGTCAATCCATCTGATAATTATCTGAGATTGAAATATAAAAAATCTGCCACCTTTCTCTTCCTCTAATCAATTTTTCTCCCAATTTTTCCCATTTTTCCCCTGGAATATTTATTCATTATTTATATGAATATTTATATTTTTCCAACCATTTCTCCTTTTTCCTTACACAAGAAATTCTTTTCGAGAAAAATTTAAACATGATTTGATCTATTTAAACATAAATGATGTGAGCTCATCCTAAAAAAAAAAAAAAACCCAAAAAATTGAATATATTTCCTTATTAACTTCAAAGAAATAACATCAATAGCTTAAAAATTATTCAAAATGATAAATATTTGCTTGAAGTTGTGACAGTGATGTGATTATAATGAAGGGTTGGAAATATCAGCCAAATTGGAATGTTCGAGTTTCAATAAATAAAAATAAATAAAACTCCCAGAATAAGATTTTCAGCCTGAATTTATTTGGCCACCTTCAGTTATTGGAAATTATACACATATTGCAATACACATAACCAAATTTTTCAATAAAAAATTTATTTCTTCATACAAAAAAGATTGGAAAATATGTCTTGACACAAAAAATCTGGGGAGACAGCACAACTTTCGATTCCCGAAGATAAGAGAAAGTTGTGTGTTGTGCGTTAGATAACACCAGATTTTTTCCTATGAAGTACAAGAGTAAAGTGTGCTTCAAACAGTTTTGAGGGCAAAATGAGAATATAAATTATAAAGAGCATCTAAAACATAATTGATTTATGAATTTTAATCAAAATCCTTAGAGATAATTTTGATAAAATTGAAAAAGCTGAGAAAATACCTCAGTAAAATACTAGTACTTTTTGGCCGATGTGATTGAAATTCATTGAGATACTTGCGACATGGTTATGGTTATTTAGCTTAAGTATTAATATAAAATTTAAATATTGAGAGTCTTCGTTTTTGAGTTATTCCGTTAAGCCCACATTTTTTGATATTTCACTTGAAATTCTTTAAATTTCTCGTGAAAAAATCCTAAATTCTCCGAATGTCTATTCCAGTTAAAATATCAAAACATTTCTTTTACGTCATTCTTCTCTCTCCTTTCATCACGTGTAAGGCCGTCGCGTTTAAATCTACTGTATTATGTCGATCCGTATTTAATGCAAAAAAAAGTCGAAGATTGAACTTTTAGTTTATTTTATTCTGATGAAACAGAATATGAATATTTATTATCTAAAATTCCATTGATTTTATAATGTTTAAACAAATTGCATCAAATATATCGAGACACGGAACCAGAAAAGGAGGAACTTCTTCGCTGATTTTTATTTTTATATTTTTTATTTTAAATTCATTAGCTAATTATTTAAATGGTTAGCGAATACAAATTTATGTGAATTTTGTGAAATTTTCGACAAATTTTGAAGTTTTTCATTATTATTTCATTATCAAAAAACATTAAAAAAAAAAAATCCCCTTCCCTCTGCCCCAATATCGTTCCTTGGTTGTCTAAAATTTAGACTCTAAAATAAAATTTGGACTGCATCCACAGGGGAATATTTTATTAATTTTATTTCATTCTTTTAAAAAATCAAGAATAAATAAAACTCGCTGATAAGAATATGATGGGACAATGATAGTGTAAAGATGAGGAGTGGGGATGGGCACCGTTGCGGGTTGAAGAGCAGTAAGCGGTAAGCATGGAGCTTTGCGCGTTGCGCTCAACTCTCAACACGTCAGTCCCGATTTGACAGGCGAGGTGAACGCAAGTGCCAACGAACACGTGCTTTTAGGAAATACACGGCGTCTCGCCGTTCCCTCTCTCTCTCTCTCTCCTCTCTTCTCTTTTTTCACTTTATCATTCGGCACTCCGATTAAGAACTGATCGCCCCGGTTTATCAGGTAGGGTTCTTTACATTGATTTTTCTCTTTTTGTTTAGTTAAATTATCTTAAGAAAATTTTTTGTTTGCTTAAAAATATTATTTATTTTGTTAAATAAAATAGAACAATCTCTGACATTTCTTCTATCTATACTAGAATTAAATTGCCAAAAATATATCCTAGATGACATTTGACAATTGTAATTTTTATTATCTATACCAGAGGATTCTTAAATGTTTTGTGACTTTCGACTTTTATTAAATTGTAATAACAATGGGCGAATCGATGCAATGTTAAGGAATCATGACAAATGGAATAAATACATTTTACTCGTACTCATATCGTAGATAATTATATAAAGTCTATATGTCATAGATGTAATAAAAAATTGAATTTAATCGATTGTATATGGCTGTTGATTATAAAATTTGCTCATCAACTTAAATATTTTGAATAGAAATGTGTGACGATCTTCAAATATGTTGTTGCTTTACAGAGGATGATTCCATCACAACTCTGATCGAAATATTTACAAATAATACGCAAATTACTTTTTCTGGCCGAGAGACCTTATGTTATATTAATGAAATGAATAGGCCTATATAATTTTCTCCTCTTATGTCATAGATGTAAAAAAAAATGAATTTAATAATCAAATTTTATATTCACTTTAAATATTAATGTTATGATAGTTTTAGATCGCGGTCTGGTGCCTTTTAAGCGATTTTTTGAATTCATTTATTTATTTAAAATTTTTTAAGGCTTTGTGTATATTTTTTTTCAAAATTTTAATTGTTTTTTACTTTTTTTTTAAAGAAAGTTTTTTTTACCAAATTTTTGGTAAACTATTGATTGACAATTCCTTAGATCAGATTTTCACACAATACGATGGCTCTAAATTAAAAAATACCACTATTTTTACCATAAACAAAAGTAATAATTTGTTTATTACTATTATGTCAGTGTTTCTTAAACTTTTTTAATTTGCGGTCCCCTTGGACCCAATATATCACGGCCCCCTATTTTTTTAAAATTCAGATTGGTTAAAAAACTATTTATAATTTTGAATTTGCAAATATATTATCATTTCAATATATTATTGCAATTTTATAATTATAATCCAAGTATTTAAACTTATTTAACATTAATTAATTACTTGTTACATTTGAGACTCTACGCGGCCTCCAAATTGATTGACAATATTTTAAGTTCAGGTTCGTTTATTCACTTTGGTCTGTTAGACTTGAAATTTTACAAAGCTAAGAAACGCAACATAAATACGAAAGAAATTAATTTTACATTTGTTTTTTTAAATTTATCAAAATTAAAGACCAGAGAAATAATGACATTTGTAAACAATGACAAATCTTTATATAAAAATAATGGATTTTTAATAAGCTACACTTTTCATTCGTTTATTTATTTTTTAAATTAAACCTTGACAGGGGATGTTTTTGAATTCCTACATTTAGGACAATAGTGATTCATATGATTGTTGATACATTTATTCATTGGTTGCTTGACATATCCTAAGAAAAGAATTGTTTTTGTTGACTTTGGCCTAGATGTCATGGGGAGTGAATGAATGTGGACAAGACAATGCTGACAGCAGTTTATGATACCATTTAATGGCATTTAAATGTTTTTACTTTCATCTAAGACAAAAACTATAACAAAAACAACTTTCGTTCATATATCAATATGAAAATTAGTTTAGGTAAAAAAAACTTTTAAAACTTAATTATTTTTTAATTATAAAATTTATTTGTAAAATGACTATTATTGACTCTGAAATTTGAAAATCTTTTTTGACAACTGACCATATTTTATTTCAATATTAAATTTATTTAATAAATAAAATTTGATAATTAATTTTTTCCCTGTCGTAAGTCATGAGTGTCCGGATGTTTAAACACATATGCATTCATCAATTAGATTAGTTCAGTGTTTCCCAAACTGTGCGCCGCGGCTGTTCTCTTGGGGCACCGTGAAAATTTTGAAAAATTAAAGTCATGATATTTAATTATTTATCAAATAAAATTGCAAACAGATTGCATATCTGAATTCAAAATGAAGAAAATCTATTAGTAATTTGCCTTCAAATTTGACATGGGGCGCCGCGGTAAAATCCTGTTATTTTAAGGGAGCCGGAAACAGAAAAAGTTTGGGAACCCCTGGATTAGTTTCTTGTTTGATTTACTATTTTTTTTTTATTTTTTTTTTAAACCCTTTTCGGCTACAGAGGCCATTTAGGGGTTATTTATTTATTATACATTTTTAATATACAATGTACCGATGGCTACCGGGGGCGTTCCACACGCTGATTGCTCGGGGTCACCAATCCCGAACTTTCGCCGTGCTTAGCATCACTTAACTTCAACGATTGTGGTGACTGTTGATCTTCTCCGTTGCCAGGCCCCCCGGCGTTTGATTTACTACTTGAATAAATAGATGAGAGAAAGTAAAAATATTTAAATTTCACTCTTCACATGTTATTATTCCAATCAAAAATTTTAATCAAAAGAAGAATGAGCGGCTAGCACCCCCCACCACCTCTGTGTCTGTTAGCAATGATTCGCCATTCTTTTCTCTTTTCTATGTGCCAGGGCTGTCGGAGAAAATTCAAAAAATATTCAAGCTGCATAATGTCCGTACGGCTTTATCATCCAGAGGCAGTATTTCCTTTTTATATAATAATAAGGATGTAGTCCCTCCCCATGAACAACATAACGTAATATACTTAATTCGTTGCCTTGGCTGCCCCAATCCCACTAAGGTTTATGTGGGGCAAACATCTCGCATGTTTTCGTTGCGAAAAAGGGAACATGAATTGAGTATAAAAAATATTAAAACATCGACAGCTCTGAGTTCTCATGCGATTGAATTTATGCATGGATTTGATTTTGACAACGCAGTCATTCTGATGAAGGTGGACAACACATATAAACGTCTGATAGCAGAAAAATGTTTTATAAAAACATATGGACATAGGGCACTAAACTATCAGACTGACTGTATTGGCCTTAGTAATGTATATTTGTCCATCTTAAATAATGTAGACGCCCAGATGTAAATATTATAAAAAATTGTTTATAACTTTATTTGTAATTTGAAAATATATTATAAATTAATTTATATAATTGTCATTTGCAAATAAATAATATGTTTTCAAATAGGTCAAAGGCACGCTTTTGTGAGATTTCGTTTTTATTAAGATGTATTTTGGGTCAATGTACTGAGGGTTCATTGCTTCCCCAGTATTTATCATATAATAACTGTATTTGATAATTAAATTTTATATACATTTGAGACTTGGCCGTGTTGACTAATGAGCATCACACAACTAATATGCAAATTTTGTATTTTTTATATAATTTTGTATATGTTTATATATAACAACTCTATCTGCATCTCAATGGTGTGCATCTTGAGATTGCCAATAATGTAAGATCTGATGTTTTAATAATTTAAAAAATTTTTTTGTTGTTGTATTACAATTGTTTTTATGCTCATTTCAGCTCTAAAGAACTGATGATGGTTTTATCTAATTAAACCCGAAACGTTTTCTGATTGGAGATTTTTATTCGATAGAGGCTCCTTTTTTGGCGAATCCTCTCTTCCTTCAACATTCTAATTGCTGAACAGCCACTTCTATTATCAACATAAAATCATTTTTTCATTCTACTGGATACAAAAAAAGTTTATATAGACTTGGGTTGTCGACTTTAGTTACATAAAAAAGTTTAAGTACAACTCTAGGAGCATTTATTAAAAAATAAATAATATACATTTTTTGAAAAAATGTCTTCTAATGAATTCTCTTTTCTTTAATAAAAAATTTGGTAAAGGTTGCAAAAAAAAAATTAATAGACGATTCTTAGAATTTTTGACTTCTTATCAGTTTTTTGATATGAATTCATTTATAAATTCAAAAGTATAGTTTTTGTGAAACGGTCCAAGTCGTGTAAATATTAAATATTTTGAAGTTATAATACTTTGATAAAATTGCTCAGGGGCCCACATCTTGTGGGTACGTGGATGGCGACCACGAGCTGCCCGAGCTGGGACAGGCAGTTCAGTTCTTTAAATGTCTGTCTCTTCCTTCCTCTTTTCAAAAGGCGACGGGCCGGCCTGTCCTATTTCTTCCGGTCGTAAAAACGTATGATAGGGTCGGAGGGAAAGAGTGAGGCCCGCCGACCCCGCATCGCGGTACATGGCGAGGAGAGAAGAAGAAGAATACTTTGATAGAATTGCCTGGTTCTTGATGGAAGGAATTCAAGAAAAACAAAATGTTGAGGATCTTTTATTAGAAATAGATAATGATTGGTGCAGAAAGAGGAGTTTCGGCCACATTATGGGCCAATTTAAAAGCCATTTCTAATAAAAGATCTTAAAAAGAAAACTGTTTTTCTTATATTCCTCTCATCAAGAAACAGGCAATAGCCAAGCAACTTCCAAAGAAGGGATTGAATATAAATTCAATCAATTCGAGCTTCTTTTATTGAAAGAAAAACATTTTTGACTTAGGTATTTATTTGGTTTTGCGAAAAAAATACATGTGATGTACTAAGACTTTGAACGCAAACATAACTAATTTTTTTTTTAAATTGTTTATACACAAATTGAGCATTCTTTTTTGGGCTCATTGAACCATGGATTTTCATTGAAATCGTGAGATCGAAATTTTGCACTATATAGGCCTACGTGTTTCATATAGATAAAGTATAGAAATTTTCTTAAAATCCAGTTAGTTGTTGTATAGGTACAAATTTTCTCAATTTTAATGAACCCTTTCTTCATAAATTCTATTGACTTATTTTTTGATATTCGATAAACAAAGAACTTAATGATGCTATAAGTTTAACGTGAAAAGAAATAAAGTATTTTTAATAGTTCGTTAAACGAAAGTCTAGTCGCTTCATTTCTCCATTATATATCAACTTTAATTAATCTAAGTTATAGATGACCTCCAGCCCCAAATGATCTTACAGTAAATTTCCTTTCTCTTTGGATTTATTTATTATTAATAAATAGTAATTTTTTTTATTTGCTCTAAAGCTCTTCACCTTACCTGGATTCGTGTTAAGAGAATCACCAATAGACTTTAAAATAATATCAGTACTTATCATACCATAAATAAATAAATATTTCTTTTAATAAAATCAAATAGAATTATGCGTCAATACGATGTTAGCTATTTAAAATTCCGTTTCTCTTTTATCGCGATCCATTTTTATGCAAAATTTGATTTTTCACTTATTGTAGTTGAAATATAAATATATGTAAATTACTTAACTTTCATTTTAAAGTAAATACTAAGAATAATGATTTCAATTTCATTATTATATCAATAGATAAAATTCCTGATCTGATGATTCACTTTATCAAATATTTCACAATAATATTTAAAAAAAAAACGTATAATGATAAATAATTTTTATATTAGATTAAACTATAAAAAATTATCTAAATAGTTTAATAATAATAATCCTACAATCACTGACGAGGGTTAATAATCAGTCAACCATTACAAATGATCCTGGGTTGGGAAAATAAACTGCTCTAAAGGCGGCTACACACGTAACTGCAAACTTGATAATCATACATGTGTAATCTTTTTGCACCAGCATGCACAAATTCCCTTCGACACCACACGGCACAAACATGCTTGAGCAAGAAACAGCTTATGCCGAAAACCTAAAAATGTCAAACTCTGAAGGTTATTTATTCGAAGATAACAAGAAATACTCATTTCCTTTAAATATTAATATTTTAATTGACATTTTAAATGAATTAATATATATTACGAAGAGTTTTGCTTGCACAAATATGCTTGTGCATGATTAAAATTCAATCGAGCATCAAGCGGCTTGCTCAATTAAAATGCTTGCGCAAAATTCTCCTATAGACGCTACAATTTGATTGTACAAAAAGATTGCACATGCATGCTTGTCAAGTTTGCAGTTAAGTGTGTGTAGCCGCCTTAACATTCTTTGGGAATCGCTTGGAAAATATTTTTTTTTTTATTTTTTTCTAATAATTATTCATAGAAAATGCGCTCAGATTAATTTTGGTGTAATATAAAATTTAATTAACCTTAAAAAATAAATTTCTATTAGTAAATATAAATGTCATGTATTACAAAAAAAAGTAAAAAATGGAAAGTTAATAAGTGAAAAATAAATTATCTTTATTTAATTGATCGATTTAATAACGTTTTTCTAATGAATGAAAACGAAAATGATATGCTCAGCTCAAGTGACCCCAAGACCTATAAATATCACTTTTATACGCTAACCACCATAAATTAATAATCAAAACCTCAACCAAAATTGATTAAAAAAGATTTGTGGGCCAAACCTCCCTTGATCCTAAACAAACTCACTAAAATTGTTTAACATATAATCGAGATATTCATTGAATATTAATAATCTTAATCAAATTTTAATTCATTCTAATTAATTCTATTTTCAAAAAAACTGAATTAAAATTTATTTAAAAAAACTTTTTTCAACAGTTGAGTTATTTTATTTGTTGGTGGTTCAAACCTCATATGGGTCCCATCGAACCCGGGATCTCCAGCCTATCGGTGTGCTTTCCTTCTTTATTTGAATATTAATTTATTATTCAAATATATAGATCTTTCTAAACTAACTTTAATATTTTCACTATTTAAGTAATTAAGTAATTCCCATTTTAAAAAAATGTATTTTATTTAATGCCTTTTTCGGCATCGGAGGTCATTTTGACCCTGCCCCTTTTACTTCAATTGATTGGTAGCCTTTTTGAATTTTTGACTAAAAATTATTGCTACTTAATTGATGATAGAAGAATGTGCCCGATTATGATAATTTTTTTTTTTTTATTTGCATCTATGCTTTCCTGACACTATAATTTTCTCTGATTCAAATTGTTAATTCCATTTTTGAAAAAAAAGTATCTAATTTTCAACTCAGATGCTTTTTTTTAATGAGTTGTCAAATAAGAGACGTCTATTTTCAACAGATATTTTTCACTTAAAATTTGACTAGTGATAGTATTTTTAGACTAGAATAAGATTAGTATTATGTTTCAAAAAAAAAAAGAAAGATAGGGGAGACCGGGGCAGGTTGGCCCACGGGGCAGGTCGGCCCAGTCGCGATATTTCGCAGAATAATTGGACGATTGTGATACGGATCAGAATGAAGGTTAATAGCACTGTCACCCTACTTCTGCCAATACAACTATAGCGAACGGAGTAAATTCGCATGAGCTAGGATCATTTATTCGTTTTTTGCACCTTGGAGTGAATTTTTATTAGTTGAATAAAATTGTTTTATCTACTTTTTGGTTACTTCGAGGATAAAAAGTGAGCACTATGTTTAAAGGTTAGAGTATAAGGATTATTTCTCCATGGCATATTAATTAAAAAACATCAACGGGATTTGTGCGGGATAAAAATTGTTTCAAATATGACGATGGGGCAGGTTGGCCCAAAAATGACGGGGCAGGTTGGCCCACTCGATTTTTTGCCATTGTATGTATGAAATCGTTAAACCGTGTTTTATCTTTTCAATTTTAGTGGCAATGAATGATGTAAAAGTAACAAAATAAAAATTATTATAAATATTGATGTTATACTGGCCGTCATTGAGAGTTTATTGGAGGAAATTTTGCATCATAAATGAGCACGTGTGTTTGTTTTTGGGAAATTGTTATCAGATTTATGAATATGTTCTTATTGTTTTCTAAAACGTTCTAGTTCTTTGAATATGTGTGTTTCGGGAAGATATGAGGTGTTTCCGCTTTTTTTTTTTAAACATTCACACTTTTTTCCCATTCACACTCACATTCACACAGTCTTTTCGGTAACTCAGGCCATATAAGACTTTTGCGATAACCATTTGGTATCCAAATGGCTTAAATAAAATCATCGGACTGCCTGGAGCCCGAGCCCGAGACTTTTGGTATACGAGGTTAGCACGATAACCTCTACACCAAGCCCCGAGGGCTAAGAGATTTTTCAAAAGAGCACAAATTGAGCGTTGGGAGAGAAAAGCTGGGACCCTTGTTGGGATACTCTTTTTGCCAACTTGCCAAGCCCAAGTAAGGTGGCTGCAATGCTCTTCATAGCATTCTGACTCTCATCCCCAACCTCTGGACCACAATTATAACAGTGATTCGTAAATACAAAAGAAAAACTGAAAAAGGAAAAGTTCTTGAAGTCACGATATACTTTTTTTGACTTTTTAGTACTCACTTATTACTGAAACTGTTGCAATAACCAATTATAATTTAAAATAAACTTTGTGTGTTAAAATTAAGTTGTTTTAAATTATTTTCTTGCATTTTAATTCATATAAAAATAACAAATGTCTTCCGGGCCAACCTGCCCCGAAGTCCGGGCCAACCTGCCCCGACCACGGGGCAGGTTGGCCCACTCGAAATATTTTAGAAATAATTATTTTTTTTAATTTTAACATCAATTTAGGAGACTTTTACGATGACCATTTGGTAGCTTAAGGTTACACCAACATTTTAAAATGAAAACATAAACGAAAATGATTAAATAAAAAATTTTATAAAAGAAATAAAAATTAGTGGGCCAACCTGCCCCGGTCTCCCCTAATTGATGGCCAAAATGGTGATCTGCAGAAGGCCAAATTTGTAGTCACAAAGGGGAGTTATTTCTAATTACCTAAGAGAGAAAGTAAACTCTATTGAAACAAATAGTCACATGAAGATCTTAAAATCAGGTTGGCTAGAAAATGCATTCTGAATCCAATTCATTTTTATTAAAATTTGACTTCTTTAGAGGTGGTTCTTCGTCGTTTTACGTTTGTTTTTACTCGAATCTTGTCTTCTTTTTCTTAGTTTTATTCGACTCTTGTCTCACTCTGAGATAACGCATTTAGGCCTATTCTCTAAAAACAGACGTTTATTTAAAATCAACAAATGGGTTTTAAAAAGTAATGTAAAAACAATCAGCGTTAAAATATTCTCTAAACAAAGTTTTAACAGCGAAGTTAACATGTTGCTTTTGTTTCAAACCTATCAAAATCATAACCTTACTTTTTAGGTTAAGGACGCCATTTTTATTTTAAACACTGCGTTAAAATTTTAAAGGCACCCCCTAGATATGACATTAATTTTTAACACTATTTACAAATTTTAACGCTTTGGCTTTAAATTTTTGCTTACATAATAACTATTTGAAGCAAGGAAGTGTTAAAATAAATTAATTGTTTGCAAATGTTAAAAGTTGACGTTTTTGCTTGGAGAAATAAAAGTTAACGTTTTTGCTTAGAGAATAGACCTTATTTATGGGCTTTGAGTATGTATTAGCTTTAAAAATTACATTGTAAAACCCGTCGAAAATGTCCTTTATTTGGCTGGTGGCATTTATGCCATTCACATCAAATTACAATTTCTTTAAATCGGATAATAACAAATTTATTAAAATATTATATATTGATTGTAGATGGAAAGATCAATTTTTTCTAAGGACCACCAGCCAAAAATTAAATAAATTTATTACAAAATTTGCAGTCATGCACCTGCTTCGTCATATTGGATGCGAGTTTGTGACGATTTGTCAAACATCTCTTGCTTGTACTGAGGATGATTGCATCTCTCTGGGATTGAAATATTTTACAAATAAAGCGATAATAAGCAGTTATTTAATTTTTGGTTGACGGTCCTTAGAAAAAATTAATTATTATGATTTATTCATACACCCTTGAACAATGAACACATATAAAATACCGATTGCCAAATTGAAAATTTCATTTTTTCCAAAATTTCTCTATTCATTCATTTTCACTCTCTAATTGAATACAATCTCTTTATAAATTGTTTTCCTTCAATAGTAAGTTCGATGCGATTCATAGATAGATAAACAATAATTTTTAACATCCTTTTGTTGTTTCCCTCCACTACATTGTGAAGGTCATAGAATACTTTTTGATAATTTTGTAATTTGCTGACATCTCTAATTAATAGTGAGAAAGAGATAAATAACGAAGAGTTATAATTAAAATACAATCACAATTCAATATCTCTTTTTCAAAATAAACATAATCTAACAACTCATTTGTATAGTAATTAACACCGGCTGCCAAGCCAATTAGATTACGATTTATAAATTAAAACAACTTTTTTTTTAATCTTTGAGATGAAATTAATATTTATTTATTTAATTAGAAAATATCTTGATTTGTTTTTGTTTCAAAAATGACTTTTTTATATTCTCTATTTCTTTCTTATGCTTTCTTCTATTCATTCAATTCCGAATTTTTACTTTTTTTATCTAGTGCCAATAATGAAATTTCAGTCCGCTGATTTTTTCTTCCTCTTACATATATATATTTAAAGGGCTCTATTTAGGGAAAAAGTATTGAATTCATGTCAAAAATTCGATGTCGATTTTTTGATGGAAATATACGTTTTTGCAGTCTGGTCTATGAATAAAAAATCTCAAGATCGAAAAGAATTAGGTTGAAATTTTAAGTTAGGTGTACCCCCCTGAGACTTAACAGGAAGCTTTTGAAGAAAATCGGTTGTAGTACTTTACTGATGCATTTTTTCAGTTTTTTCTATTTTCTCAAAATTAGCCTTAACGATTTTGATTAAAATTCATAAATCAATTATTTTTTAGATGCTCTTTAAAGTATATATTCTCATTTTACCCTTGAAATTGTTTGAGGACCGCTTTAATCTTGAACTTCATAGGAGAAATGGTTGCCATGGTAACAAAATATGAATACTTTCCTATGATTATTAATTTTACATCTTGAATTTTAAGGTGCGCGTCTCGGGGTGCTAATTTTGGGACTTTCCAGCTGCCACAATTTTGAAGCTATCGACCTCAATTTTTTTTTAATTAAAGCTATTTAAAATATCTACAACTTATAGAAGCCCTTTTTTTGATTTTCGAAAAAAAAAATTTTTTTTTTAGATTAATCGCATTAAATAAAAGATATTTAAAAAAAAGGAGCTCTATAAGTTGTAGATAATTAAATTAGTAATCATTGTGTTAAAAAATAATTAATTTTTTGCCTTTAATTAATTAGCTGGAAAGTCTAGAATTAAATGCAACAAGTTACGTGTTTTCCTATGGAGGAACACTAACGCCATCTGGTGCCGCCTCGAGTCAATCGTGCTTTAACGGTTTTTCGAGACGCGCACCTTAATATGTTGGATGAAACTAAATAACTATAGACACAAAAAAATCTAGAGTGACCTTTGGTAATTGAAAGTTGTGTTCTGTGTAACCAATCACACCAGATTTTAATTATTTTTCTTGACTATTTTTTGCTCAATCAAATTTTTTCTTCTCTTCCCATGTATTTTTTTTTTCTTCATCTCTTTTTTTTAACAAATGAGAATTAAAAAAAATGAATTTAAACTAATCATGATCTTTTTAGAAATTACAAATTTTGCCGCCCCCGGAAAAGAAATTTTTCTTCTTCCGCGAAAATTATGAAAATTATTTTACCTTTTTTTAAGGAAGCAAGATTTTTGCCGCTTTTCGGAATTTTTTCCCAAATCATTTTTTCTTTTTTTATCCCCTCTTTATTATTTTATATATCTGGAATAAATAGCCCAACTTCGTTTTAACAATAGCTAAATTGTCAATCCGCCGCCCCTCAATTTTTTGCCGCTATAGGCTCCACCCAGCCTTTTTAGCCTATTTAGAAATACAGCCCTGCCACAACCAACATCATCCTTGAGTGTATTGGGTTCAAAATTTAATGAGCCCTTGTCAAAGGGTAAAAAGTTTTCTAAATGAAAAAACTAAAAAAATTTGAGGCCTTAACACACACTTCATATTGAATTTCATTACCCCATGTAATCTTCTCTCTTGCAAGTAAAAATGCTCTAAATTCATTTAAGTTTGTACATGCTAAAAATTTGACATTGATACTAATATTTTTTCAACTTTTAAATAATGAAACTGCAGTTTATTTTACAATTTCAATGGGAAAGTTTTCTCAGGGATAATGACTGACAATTGACAATATTTATTATTATTTATTCCCATCAGATATCAAAAGACAACTCAGAAATAATCATTTTAATGTTATCAAACCAATTTCTAATGGATAATTGAATAGTATATCATTTTCTTAGATTGGAAAATGATTTAAATAAATTAATCACTCTTTACCTATTTATCTAAGTGAAACTTTATAAGAACCAATCAATTCTATATTATAAAAAAATACTCAACGGTAATTTGTTAGTGTTTGAAGGCTTTCACCGAACAATTTCGAGGATTTTTATTTATCTCAATTTCTGATATTGTAAATGGATTTTATTTTACTAAGACTATCTTAATAATATTTTTTAATTAGTTACTTAATTAAGATTAAAAGATAGATAGAATTAGTCGAGGAACTTCAACTTTCGTTGTATTTGAATAATAATATTTATTTATTTACAGACACACAAACATTCCTTTTCAATCGTTTTAATTATGTTTTCTCTTTCTATATTTACTTCCATGTATCAAAGGTCTCTCTCTCTAAATTTAAATATTTTTCAAAAATTACTTTTAGGTGTATTTACTTTTAGAGATTTCATTTGGATTAAAATATATATATTTTTTTTATAGGAAGAATGTGACTAAATTTAAAATTTATGTGTGGTGTAGTTACAGGTTGGGTATTTTTTACTTTCTCTTACCTATGTATATATGTAATATATATATAGAGAGAAAGTATTGGATTCATGTCAAAAATTCGATGTCGAGATTTTGATGGATCTTCACGTTTTGAGGTCCCCTGAATCCAAAAAAGTGGTTTTCGCGACATGGTCTGTCTGTGTGTGTGTGTGTGTGTGTGTGTGTGTTCAATTTTAAGCATGAAGGATTTGAGCTAGGAGGATGAAATTTTATATTTAAGTTAAATACCTCCCGGGACCGGAAAAATAAGCTTTTAATCAAAATCGGCCAAAGAGTACTAGTACTTTACTGATGTACTTTTTCAGTTTTTTTCGATTTTCTCAAAATTCGCTCTAACGATTTTGATTAAAATTCAAAAATCAATTATTTTTTAGATACTCTTTCAAATGTATATTCTCGTTTTGCCCTCAAAATTGTTTGAAGCACACTTTACTCTTGTATTTCATAGGGAAGATAGGAGAAATGGTTGCCATGGTAACAAAATATAAATATTTTCCCATATTTATAATTTTGACATCTTAAATTTCTAATATATTGGCGGAAACTAAATATAGGTCGACACGAAAAATCTGGTGTGACAAGCACAGAACACAACTATCGATTACCGAAGGTAAGAGAAAGTTGTGTGCTGTGCGACAGTCACACCAGATTTTTTTTTTTTTTTTTTTAAACATTCACACTTTTTTTCTCATTCACACTCACATTCACACACACATTCACACAGTCTTTTCGGCAACTGAGGCCATTTAAGACTTTTTACGATAATCAGTATGTTTTAATATATCAATTGTGGGGTCCAGGCATTTTTATTTAAGTCATTTGGTATCCAAATGCCTTAAATAAAATTATCGGACTGCCTGGGGTCCGAACCCGAGACGTTCGGTATAGAAGGTAGGCACGCTACCAACTACTCCAAGCCCCTTGGGCAGGTTGGGTATTAAAATCCAAGAGTTAAAACTTTATTGGGAAAATATTTATATTTTGTCACCATAACAACCATGTCTTATCTTTTTCTATGGAGAACAAGAGTAAAGTAGTCTAAAATAAAAATTTTTTCTTGGAAAATGAAAATATACATTTTAAAGGGCATCTACAAATTTATGAATTTTAATCAAAATTTTTATATTTTGAGAAAATCGAAAAAACCAAAAAAGTACATCAATCAAGTAGGCCTTCTAGTACTCTCTGGTCGATTTTATTAAAATCTTCATCTTACTTAAATATCAAATTTCAACTTATAACTCTTTTCGTACTTGGAAGAACCTGAAAAAATTTAAAATAAAAATTAGGATTTTGATTTTTTTTGCTTTCTTCTTTAATATCTTCTCGCCTATTCTTTTGTTATAAACAAGTAGGCATATATATAATATTTATTTCAATTTTTTTTTTTAATAAGCTGCGTAACAAGCTTTTGCGGGGGGTGTCTTTTTATTTGATTTGATTAATTCAATTTACTCTGATCACATCCATTAGGAAATCATTATTAAATGAAGCTTGGATGGCATTTTTTGAGTGGGCGAATATATGAGTGATAATTTTGGAAAAATTTGAAGTGATTAAATATAGTGGGTGGTAATTTAATAAAAAATCTCTTAGAAGAATAAGATACTTGAGAAAATAATAAAAAACTAATTTATTAGAATTTTTTATAAACTTACTAAAAGAATTGAAACAATTTAATTTACGAAATTTATAAAAATAAAATCTAATAAATTATTCTTTTATTAATATTATTTTCCCAAAGGTATATTGTTTTAAGAGATTTTTTGATTAAATTATTCATCCTCTATATTACTCGCTCAGGGGCCCACCTCTTGTGGGTACGTGGATGGCGACCACGAGCTGCCCGAGCTGGGACAGACAGTCCTTCTGTTCTTTGCATGTCTGTCTCTTCCTTCCTCTTCAACAGGCGTCAGACTGTGCGACGGGCCGGCTTGTTTTATCTTTCTCGGTCGCAAAAACGCAGGATAGGGTTAGAGGGAAAAGTGAGGTCTGCCGACCCCCATTGCGGGAATATGGCAAGGACAGAAGAAGAAGATCCATTCTCTGTATTACAATATAATCCTTAAAATTTAAATTTTTCCACTCAATTTCACCCATCTTTTCAAAATTCAATCAACATCTTTGATAATAATTTTTTTATGGATGAGATCAGAGTTGAATGAATTCATCAGAACGGTATTCAATCAAATATAACGAAAAATTTGAATTTTAAGTGGGATTATAATATTCTAATGGGTCGGTAATTTAATCAAAAAATCTTTGAAGAAATTTTTTTATAAACTTCCAAAATAATTGTTAAAATTTGAGAAATTTATAAAATCGTTACTGATAGTAAGGGATGCCTTGTAACCATACCAATTTTTACTTCTCAAGAGTACATGTTATGCATTTTTTTTTAATTTATTAAATATCAAGGGTTCTGTACAGAGATATATATAGAACCCTGGTATATAATAATCCAAAGAATAACGTTATTCTTTGGATTATTATATACCAATTTTCGAATTTCCATAACTAAACTTAGGATATATTTGATTACAATAAATGACAATTTTTGTATATAATTTTATCTATATTTTTGTTCGATTTTCTGAAACGTAGGCAAAATCTTTCGTTTTTTTTTTTGTTTTGTTTTTTTTTAATAGAGTAATTTAATTAAACAATTTACCTACTACTGTATTTACCTATTACTTACCTATTTGCATTTTCATTTATATTAAATCATAAATTTCATTAATATTTTATATCTTTTCATTAGGCTTTAACAAAACACAACTAAACGTCACCTGGAAAAAATTAAAATTAAAAAGTTAGTTTAAAAGCGATTTTTTTTTCCAAAATATTGTCTGTTTCTAAATGACCTGACTGAAATGTGTTTTTTTTTTATTAACTGCTGAGACTATCATCATAATTTCGTAATCAAGTTTAATTTGTACCGGAAATAAGTTTTCATTTCTATTAAAAAAAAAAAAAAAAAAAAAAAAAATAGAGAAAGGATGGATACTTTATTTTTAAACTTTTTAATTTTAATTTTTTTCCATTTGACGTTTAGTTTTGTTTTGGTTAAAGTCTAATAAAAAGATATTAAATATTAATGAAATTTATGATTTAATATAAAATACTAACAGCTTTATAAGGCAGGTAAACGTAGGTCTACTTTCTTTATATTAAATTGTTTAATTAAATTACTCCATTAAAAAAAAAAAAAAAATGAAGGCTTTATAAAATTGAATTAGCTTTTAATAACCATTTAAAGTGAATGCTAAGTAGGAAGGACCAAGAAATTTGGAGATAATTGATTATCCACAGTAAAGAGAGAGGAGATGAGGAACGCTTTTCACTACCGAAACCAATCTCTCTAATATTGTTCTCTCTTTTAAATTAATAAAAAAAAAAAAAAAAATTTGCAATAAACTTGTCAGTGTTTAGAAATTGCAAACCTTGAGAAGGTCAATAACAAATTTAATTTGTACCGGAAATAAAAGTTTACATTTCTATTTTATTAGTAAAATTTTATTAAAAAATAAATAAAACAATATAAGAGACAGTTTAGAAAGGTGACATGACAAGACAATTGTCAGATATATTTAACAATAAAGAATAAAAACGGGGGTGACCCAGAACAAAGCCGAAAGTTGTACCTCTATGGCACCTATCAATCAAGCACCGTTTGGTGAGCAACCAGCGTAGGCTACTCACCTGCAAATTTTAAATAACGTGCGTGATTTGGGTGTCTTGGGAAGTGATGAGGTATCCGTTCGTGACCTGCTAACAAAAAAATTTAATATGGAACAATCCGTTAAGGCTTTTCTGCTCCAAGTTCATTATAATAATTTTATTTTATTATAATTAGATTCCAAAATTATTCTATGACAAATACACACTTGTTATATATTATTTTTGGTTTAAAATAAAAATTTTGAGTTAATTTTCATAAGAAATATATTTGTTTTAAATTTGGTATTGCCAAGAATTTTTTTAAGAGGGAGGGAAGGGTTCGGATGATCTGGGAGGTATTCTCCCCTCTCAAAAAGAATATAAATTATAACTGGATATAGCTGATGAGTAACTATATTCAGAGGATAATGAATAGTCAGCCAACAAAAACAAAATTTTAATTTTCTCTGTCGACATTTCGAACCCTCATCACGCTCATCATCAGGACAATAGAAAAGTCATAAGCTTAGCAATTAATTTAATGTGTTGTGGCTGTGGAGATTTAATCAGGAAAGTGAAATTAATTAAAAGATTAAATTAAATAAAAAATTTGTTATTTAATCTCCTGGCTGCAAAGTGTCCTTCAGTTTCCTGATCATAAGCTTAGCTTATCTTAACTTTTCTATCTATCCTGATGATGAGCGCAATGAGGGTTCGAAACGTCGACAGAGAAAATTAAAATTTTGTTTTTGTTAGCTGCTTATTTATTGTCCTCTGAATAAAGAATATAATTCCCATCCCAAGCGAGAAAAATTTATTTCATTTGTTTTGACTACAAATCATTTGAAATAAATAGGGATGGGGTCTAAATGGCCTTAGTTGCCGAGAAGGACCTTAAAAAAAAAAAAAAAAAAAAAAGAATATAAATTTTTTTTGTATATTTTCTATAATTTGTTTAAACTTAATTTATTATTAATAGAAGCTATCTGTTGATTGATATTGGTAAAAAAAAATTTTCATAATTTCTTGTATCAATAATTATTTGTGTTTTTCATATACATTAACATTACCAAATTTAAGATAATTGTTCCAAACAGAGCCTAAATGTTAGCGTTAATTTTAAATTTCTATTAAATTAATGAAAAACTGCTTTTCTTCCGGATTATTTAAGGTGTGGAAAAGATGACTTATACAAGAACGAATGACTTTTCTTCAATTTGAAATTTTATTTTTCTGAAAAAATTCCTTGAATAAAAAATTTCGCAAGACTCGTTATAAATTCCCTAACATGTAAAATTTATATAATGTAAGTTCTCATACTCAGTTCATATACTAAGAGTGGGTGATATGGTTTCAGTTCTCATGTTAATTAACTATTAAAATTTTATCAATAATTTTTTTTTATTAATAAGGCTACTTTTGCTAAGAAAAATAAACAGAAAAATCAACGTTGGAAAGGCATTTTATTTTTTAATTCTCTTCTAAGAGAGAATTTTTGATCTCCATAATTTAACAAATTTTTGTTATTACAATGTCAATTATTATTATTTCAGTTGTAAAACAATACCTTTGTTTGCTTATTACTCTATTTCCATATCTTCTCAGCCTTTATTTATTTATCCTGGATCAAATTAATAATATAATAATTATATCACCTATGGGAAATTATCTTTGATTACTTAATCATAATTATGATTATTAAATTTTCTGCTTGTATTCTCATTATAATGAGAAAAAACAACTAGCTAAATAATATTATATATTCTACTACTATTTAATGACCTATATAGGCCAAGATAAATTAAATAGTTTAAAAAAAAAAACCTTTCGGCTACTGAGGTCATTTAGGGGTATGAATTTTATTTAATAAATTTTTAGATACAATATACCAATGGCGACGTTCCACTCGTTGATTGCTCGAGATCACCAATCGGGCCGGGCAGAGGCCATGAAAAAAATTAAATTCTGAATTTTTCTTCCTACTTAATGGCATTATTCATTTTGATTTTTTGTGATTAAGCCTACATTAATATACATTTCCTTCTAATTAACTACTATTATTAAATTATATATTTTTCAATTTGATTGTGTCCACGGGACTGGGTATCGATTGAAAAGTATCGATACTTACTCGTATCGGTCAATTTTTTCGTACAATTAAATATTAAAAATAATTATCTTGATCCAAATGAGGTTTGACCCGACCCAGAGTCTAGTATCCCACACGATATTCGTCATTAGTACTTGACAATTAATATTCTCCTGTTCCCACGCGGTTCAAAACACGCAGACCCCTTTTCCACGATGAAGGCATCTGCACTTCAAAACGGTGCATGAATCTTCTCTCCCCTCCCCCTCTCCTCTTCCCTCCCACAACTCAACAGATGAAATCTTCCGATATCCCACTTGAGAATAAATAAAACCAAATTATAATATGTAATTCATTTAAATTTAATGGATGTATTTTTTCTTCTTTCTTTTGTTGATTTTTTATGGTCAACAATTTCGAAACTTGATTTATCCTCGTTTACTTAATTTTTTTTTTTTTTAGTATTCTGACTTACAGTCTTAATAGATATAATTTTCATACAACTGTTTTGTATACGGTATAAAAAATGTAAGCTTAAATAGATTCCAAGTTAAATATTCATAAATATATGCACTATTTAATAAAATTAAAAAAAAAAAAAACTGGTAATTAAAATGTGAGCTTACTAGCAAAATGCGTCGGTTTAAGCTCAAATTACTCAAAAATGATTTCAATTCACTGGTTCATATCCTTTTCGAAGCGACGACTCTTCAGAGTAGATACTGTATTATCCATTCACGAGTTGTCCGGATAATGAAACATTGGAAATTGAAAAATAAAATGATAAAAAAAAGTACTGAGTTCTTCCCGTTCGATTAGCTGAGAATTTGGATGATTAAAAGAGGGATTTATCTGGTTTCTACTGTAATTCATAATAATAATAAAAAAATATTCTAATTTGAAATCAAGATTCATTTATAAAATATTCGCATTTTCGCGTATTATCTCATAATGAAAAAAATATTTTTTCTATATATTAAAAATAATATTATATTAATGAGTAAATGAGGCTACAATGTCAGGAGTTGTCAAGAGCCCCTCTAAGCTCGTGGCAAACTTAGCACATGTCTTGATGAAGTCCGAAAAAATCGGCTGAAACGTCAACATTTGTATTAAATAAAGCGGAAAAAAGAAAAATATTTTTTCTTTATTCCAGAGCCCCTAGGCACGTGCCTAGTGGATAATCCGGCACTGAAAGCTTCGTAGAACATGGAAAAACGAAAAATAAATTTATAAATTTTGACGACTAATTAATTGTGGCTATAGTCCTATAATACTTCTAAAATTTATTGAATTCACAAGTGAAAACCAATTTCTAACATATGAGTAAAAGAAAAATCATTTAATTTCTTAAACGCCAATGTAATTTTATACTTTACAATTTCTAAACTCTTCAATTAAATATCCATTATTGAAAAATTGTTAATAAACACCGGTTTGTAAGCAAAAAAAAAAAAAAAGCCACCTCTGACCTGATTGTTTTGCTTCTCAAAATGATGGAGTGGAAAATACAGCGTTTGCGTGTTTCCTGTTAATTCCTAAAAAAAAATAAATAAATAATTGAATAGATTCACTCAAGCCAGAGCCATGAAAAAGATTAATTTATCAGGAGTGCTTTCAACCATCTTAGCTGGCTGGGAAAGGGGAGAGGGAGAAGAGCCAAGAAATTTACGAATAAATTTTCGCTAATGATTGTTAAACTCAGGTTAAAATGAACAGAGGATTAAAAAAGGATCTGATTATGATCAATTAACTTAATTATAAATAATCATTCTATTTAGGCCATATTTATAATTTTAAGTAAATAGTAATCGCAGTGATTTGAAAAAACTCGTTTCGTTTCATAAAGAACTTAAGCCCGTTGGTTTTTCCGTTTGAATTTAACAAAACGCTAAATAAAAATCTAAGCCTTTGTAAAGGAGAGAGGGGAACAATTTTTTTGAAATTTGTTTTAATTAATTTGATCGGAATTTTAGAAGAAAAAAAATAATTTCAATTTTAGGCTGACGTTTTAGGATTCTTCATAGATTAATCAAATCCATATTCCCAGGATTAAAAAAAATAAATAAATAAAACCAGAAAGTTTTGCAATTTCGCTGGCAAAAATTATCCCTATAAATAAGTTTATAATAATTATTATTCTAGTGATTACGTTGAAGGTCTCATCTCTATTTTATTTGATATCCTTATTTGAAATTATAATCAATCGTGTGAGTGTGAAGGCTTCTTCTTGTTAAACAGACTATGTTTACAGTTAGGTGTAAAATTTTTGCAAATTCGACGTTGGTTGGTTGTATTTATTATAAAAATTTAAAATTTAAAAAATAAATATCAATGCGTGATTTCTATACAAAAAAAAAAAAAAAAAAATAAATAAATAAATAAATAAAACGTTTCGTCACGAATTCATAATTTTTAAGATAAGATTTTCATTACATTTAATAATAATTAAGGAAAGAAATTTTTTAAAATCTACGTGATGATTTTTTTTATTAATAATTTATAACCATAATTTCATATTTTTTTTTTCAAGTTAAAATAGAATAAAGACATTTTACATACATAATCGTAAACGAATATTAGTGGATCAAAGCAATCTAAATAAACTGTTTTTTTTTCCAGTATATTTTATTTTTGCCTAATTTTCATAATTTCACAATTAAAGGAACCCTCACACTTCAAATTTAGACCCTATCTCTATTTTTTTCACATGGATTGGTAGCCAATTCAATTGAAAAAAATTGTCGCATGAGACGGGATCTGAATCCGCGACCCTTGGTATAAAAGGCCAACGCGCTCCCCACTTCATCAAGGCCCAAGGGCAAGCTTTTAAATTTATACAGAAAATCGAAAAAAAAAAAAAAACTGAAAAAATACATCAATAAAGTAGCCTACTAGCCTACTATACTCTTTGGTCGATTTTGATTAAAAGCTTATTTTCACGCTCCCGGGGGGTGTCTAACATAAATATAAAATTTCAGCCTCATAGCTCAATTCCTTTAAAATTGAACACAGACAGACATATCGGGAAAACCACTTTTTTTTGGATTCAGGGGACCTCAAAATCTCGACATCGAATTTTTTAATATTAATCCAATACTTTCTCTCTATACTTATATTAACATATATAGAGGCCTACGGGCTTGGTCTAGTTGGTAGCGTGCGCCTACCTTCTATACCGAACGTCGCGGGTTCGGACCCCAGGCAGTCCGATGATTTTATTTGGTTACCAAATGGCTTAAATGCCTGGACTACCAATAGATATTATCATATATAACGGTTATCGTAAAGTCTTACATGGTCTAAGTTGCCGAAAAGACTGTGTGAATGAGAAAAAAGTTTGAATGTTTAAAAAAAAAAAAGCATATATAGAGGTAAGAGAAAGTAAAAAATTCGAAAAATAATTATTTTAATTACTAAAGGTTTATTAGAAGAAGGAAATGTTTAAAAAAAACACTAGGAATATTTATTTTTTTTTTATCTTTGAGTAAAAAGCATTTTTATATCTTTTATTAAATGGGAATTTTTATTTTGATCTTTTTCTAAAGAGAGACAAACAAGCATAGACTTGGCTCTCTCAGTTGAGTGCAAGACGTCGGGTCGGACTTGTCTCTCTCTCTCTCTCTTGCTTTAGTGTATTTATCTTTAAGTGAATAATTATAAAGTGTAAACCACCCCGTACACGTGTCCTACGGCAACCCACCTCTTCTATTTAAACTACTTATTCAAGGTAAATAATATTCTTTTTTTAAAGCCAATAATTAATTTTTTTCTTACCGGTATTATATTTATCTTCGAAAATGAATATTAATAAATAAATATAGATAATATTTTATAAATGTCTTAGGAAGTAGGGGGAAGAAGATACGAATTATATAAAAATATTTTTTTCCCTAAAGTTAATTAAAATTATCTCTCTCTATTCTTTATTAAAGGATACATTAATTTAGCATATTTTTTCTATTAATCCGCTTCACCTTTTCTATTTGAGGAATGATAATGATTTCTAAAACGAAATTTTTTTTCATTTTTTCCAGGCTGTTGATTAAAAGCGTATTAAAAATATAATACTTTTTCATCTCATTGGTTCCTTTTTGTTTTACGAATTTTTATTTGCATAAAGTTGTTTTAATCTATTTACTTTCTCTTACCTATATGTATATATTAATATGGTCAGTCTGTCTGTGTGTGGGTGGGTAGGTGTATGTGTGTTCAATTTTAAGCATGAAGAAATTGAGCTAAGAGGTTGAAATCTTATATTTAAGCTAGGCACTCCCCTAGGGCGTGAAAATAAGCTTTTAATTAAAATCGGCCAAAAAGTACTAGTACTTTACTGATGTATTTTTTCAGTTTTTTTTTCGATTTTCTCAAAATTCGCTCTAACGATTTTGTTTAAAATTCAAAAATCAATTATTTTTTACATACTCTTTCAATTGTATAATCTCATTTTGCTCTTGTACGTCATAGGAAAGAAATGGTGGCCATAGTAACAAAATATAAATATTTTCCCATGTTTATAAATTTTACTTCTTGAATTCTAATATATCGGCGGAAACTAAATATATCTCGACACAAAAAAATCTGATGTGACAAACACAGAAAACAACTTTCGATTACCGAAGGTAAGAGAAAGTTGTGTGCTATGCCTAGTCACACCAGATTTTTTTTGTAATTTCAATTTAAGTCTTTAGGCTGCTGAGGCCATTTTGACTTTAAAGCTTACAAACGTATTTAATAATGAACGGCGACTTAATCTTTCTTGTTTCTGGGGGGCCACCTATCCCCATATTCATCCGATCTTGGCGTTGCTTAACTTCAATGATTTCGGTGACAGTTTCTCTTCGCCTAGCCCAAGGCCGCTTGCTACTTTTCAATATTGATTAACATAACAAAAAATAATTTTTCTTCTATATTTTTATCCAACATTCCTGAATTTGATTAATGAAGTTTGATTTGAAAATTTCGAAAAAAATTTTTTACTTAAAAAAATTCTCCAAATTTTTAAACTAAAAGGAGCGCATGGAGCTATTTTTATTTCGTTTATTAGGCACTTCAAGCCGACGTTTCGGTCATATTTGCGACCATCCTCTGGGCTGAAGTGTGTCAATAAAACTTCTCAAAAAGTCGAATGGCGCAATGGTGTAAAATATTTATTGCTATTTAATAAGGACCTTAGGCTCTGCGAGGCTAGGTCTATCCCCGAGGACGGTCGCAAATCTGACCGAAACGTCGGCTTGAAGTGCCTAATAAACGAAATAAAAATAGCTGCATTCGCTCTTTCTTTATTTCTTACTACAAGATCTTTCTAAGCTATCCACCTCACACTAATATTTATCTTTTTTTTCCACTAATTTTGATAAAATAAATTTTTTATTAACTGAGATTTATTTTCGGGCAGGTAGTTTTTGGGATTTTCTGATGCATTGAAATCTTCCCTCAACATTCATTGAAGAGAAAATTGATTTAACAAACCCAAAATTAAGATTCAAATATAAACAATTGCTTAATTAAATAATGTTCCATATGACAAAATTACTTTTCATTAATTTTTTAACTTTTTAATGAATTCGATCTGTAAATGGTCCAGGGCCTCTCTTCACGTCTGACTGCATCGAAATCTCTCTCTCGCCTCCCCCTTTCGACATCCATAAATCTCTATTCCAAATTAGCATATTTATTCATTGAAAAAGAACCCAAGGTCACGCTTTGCATACAATTTATCAATCCAAACCGATCTAAATATTTTCTCTCTCTTTTCTTCGCCTAATCAGTCCCTTCATTAAGATTTCTCTGTAACTTTAATATTTCATGCATAAAATACTCTTTAGACATATTTCTCATTAATTAATTTTCCTTTTTTTTTTTTTTAATCTGATTTCACTTTTAATGACAAATTTTTATGATGGATTATAAATAGGATTTTTTTTTATAATCTCAACTTTTTAATTTTTTTGTTGGTTTTATACAAATTTCGAGATTTCAAGTGTCATTTCAAACAGACATCTCGTCTATTTTAGTAGTCTTCAGGGGTTCGTCCTGAGAACCTGAGACTTGTATAAAATTTTGATTTTGACTAGCAATTAAATCACAAATTAAAAAATTCGGGAACTTCCCCATTACTTCTCGTATGTTCTAAAAAACCATTTTTGGAATTTTGTCTGTATGTTTGAAGACGATTTCTCAAAAACGCAAGAAGCCAGATCGATAAAATTTGGTATATACACCTTACACTAAAATTGATATGTATCTACTTTTGGGGTAAATACGTCCCCTGGAAGTAGTAGGGCTACTTTATCTAATAAGTTTTTTCAAAAATTTGAAATTTTCAATTTTTTTGTTATATTAATACTTTATTTTAAAAAATTTTTATTCTTGGAGGAGTATATACCAAATTTAATCTATCTGGCTCCTTGTGTGCAATCGTGTTCACACACACAGACAAACAAATTTCCAAAAATGTTTTTTTGACTCAGGTCTTAAAACGTCGAGAATCATCAAAATCTCGAAGTCGAATTTTTTTCACTATTATAACACTTTCTCTTTATATACTTCCTATACGAGAAAGTAAAAAGTCGTATTCTTCTTTGAAATGATTTTTTTTGTTTATATAAAGTATCAGGGAAATATATTTATTTTTTCGGGAGGGGAGGTGACCCATATTTGAAAATTCACCTCCACTAAAAGATTTTGTTCAAAGAATTCTATCAAAAACAAGTTTTATCAAAATTTTTTTATGTAAATATTGTCTTCTTTCCAAGTCTTCTAAAATCCAGAGGGAGTATTTTGCATATTTCCCTGGACCCCTTAAACTGAGAGTTCCCAAATTTAAAGAAATTATTCATAAAATTTTATAACTTGATATTTCAACTAAACCAAATTATGAAAAATTAAAAAATCATTTCACCAAGCTCCGAACAATCTTACTATATAAATAGTTAATAAAATTGAAAATTATATAAATTAATTAAATGAATTAGAATCCCATCATGATTGCATGTAATTAATCCACTCGGATAATTGATTAACTTTTAATTTCGTTTTTTTTTTTTTTTTAAATTACACATGTGAAGTCTTTGAATCTCATTAAGATTCACTTTGCCTCGGGGGCCGCTCATTATTCATTTGTTAAACGCTCTTTTATGAATTATAATCTCCTCAATTGCTTCCATAATAATTTTTTCTCATACTAAAATCGACTGTAATCATTCCTGATGATAATTAATGTGTATGTATGTGTGAAGGAGGGGATCACTTCCGACTTCCGCGGGTGGCGCTTCCAAATTTCCGCTTTTGATTACCAACTATTTAATGACGAATTCCGTTTTTTATTATCTATTATAATCTAAAGTCTTTGACATTTAGTAAAAAAATTGTTGTAGAACCCGTATGACTCTCATCTTCATTCCTTGTTTATTTATTTACTTTTATGATTTTTTCATTATTAAAAATCCCCCCCATATTTAGAGAATCATTTGGGGCCTAAATTTTTCTAAATCTTGCAAATATTTTCTAATCTCACTGCCCATGCATTGCTATTGGATATTAATAATTATTTAATAGCGTTAAATTAATAATCAGCAAAAATATGTAAATCTAACCAATCCTTGAGTTCCCCTCTGGGGAAGAGATTATCTCTTTATAATAATCCATATACGTATATCTTTCACTAATGTCAGTCTGTCTGTCCGTCTTTCACGCTCTTTTTGATCAACCCCCCCCGTTAGAATCCTTCTTAGGTAAACTTAAAGCTAATTAATTTCTAAAAATAAAAGATTTATAAATAATTAAATCTTTTAATTCAAACCATTTTCCTGACTTTCACCTCCGAAATATATATTGTCTCAAAGAGGTCTTGGACTTGATAGGAAAAGAATCGACTGAAAATCAAAACAAAAGGCCGTTTCGTATTTTTTATAACAAATTATGAATTAAAAAAGCTGATTAAGCAAACAAAAGTAAGGTCATTGCCGCCAAATGCTGACAAAGCAAAATAAAATTACAAAAAATCCTTCAATTGTGTCTTTTTTTTTGATTATAAAATTCGGAGTAATTAGATATTGATCAGAAAATTAATAGGCGTCTGATTAATAATAAAAAATCCTATCGATATGGTCTCGCCTTTAATTTAATTTTATCTTTAAATAAACAAAATATTTGTCATCTGATAATGAAAAAAAAAAATAGATACGATTAATTTTTGGATAAATAAACTTTTTTGTCCTTTTCGGCTTTGTAGTAGCTTAGGACATTAAATAAATAAGAAAAATAGACATGTGGCTGATTCCAAACAACAGACTTTCAAAACTGAGTCAATATCCATCTCAGGGTAGGCTACTAGTAAATTTGAAAAAAAAATTTCTGTCCCAGTATTACGGCTAAGACAATCACACTTACTACGTCTTGTTCATATGGTCCCAAATTTTTTTCTTCAATTTTTACTTTATTGGACTTACATCGAGTAACGTGGGTCGGATCTTAATTTACCCGATAAAAGAATGTTATGGTTAAGATTGTGCGAAAGTTAACTCAAAACTTTTATGGCATTTATAATTGATTTTAAGAAATATTGGACTATATACGAAAAAGAATCCTAGGGAGGGTTAAAACTCCTCATCACCCCCAGAAATTCCGAAAAATTATAAATAAAGAGAGATATATAGAGATAAACTTGTTATTAATGTTTTAAATGCTGATATAAAAAATATTTTATATTTAAAATTTATATATTTCATCTCAACCTTAGCCGAAATAAGTTTTCTGGCTACGACCTTGATACGAATAATATGAAAATAATTATGAATATTATTACTTGGACGAATTTATTATTGCCATATGAAATAAAAATTTATTTGCATTTACATTTTAAAAATAACAGCCTAGTTCACATGAATCGTTATTTAATTGCAAGGCCTCATTTAAAATTAATATTACAAGTTATAATTAATTAATGCCTCAGATGCCCAAGGACTTAGAATTTTAATATATTGTAGATACAAGTGATTTCTTATATTTGAAATAGATATATCCACACTTTTTTTAATACAAATACAGAATGTGTATTTCCATCAAAATCTGATGAGTTTTATATACAACCGCTTTAGTTTATATAGACTATAGAAAAAACTTCCTAAATCCTCAAATTAAGCCTTAAAATTATATTAAAAAGATATTCAATTGAAGGCCTCATTTAGAAAGAAGCTAAATTTTTTAATTCACTCTTAAATTTAAACCAAATTAATTTTTTTTTTATAATGACAAATTCTTTAAAAATTAAATAGACCGAAAAAAGAAACATCTGTTGTGAGTGAGCTTGAGAGTTTGGACAAAAGCTATAATTAAGATAAGAAAAAAAACAAACAAATGAAATAAAAACAAGAGTGAATTGTCGTCAGTGAGTGTGTGGGTGTAATTAAATCCTCAGGCATCTGGCTTAAGGAAGGACTTCTTGTACTTGGAATCTATCTTTTTAACTTGTCAGCCAGGCTGCGTGAATCATCAGAACACTCGCTCAACCGGTTGCTTGTATATAAATACAAGTATTAGTATTAGTACAATTGTCAGATGAAAAGAATGAAAGTAAACAGACACTTGAAATCAATCGAGTTGACATATGAAAAGAATATCTTTGTGCGTTCAAGACCTGATATGGGATCCTGAGAGTTTTATTTACGCGGATTATGATGGATGATGATTTATTTTTTATTTCATTTGATATAAATAGAAGAAGATAACCAAATGAAAGAATAATTTGTTATTCCTTTACTTTTTTCCGAGGCTTCATTGAGTTCAGCTATGTTTTCTAAGAATCGGATCAATTTAAATATCTAACGTTATATAAAATTCCTCTATTAATCAAAAAAAATATTAATAAAAGGAAATGAGGTGTTTGATGATACTTAAAAAAAAATCTTTAGAAAGAATACTCTCTTTTGGATTCCGAAACGCTTGGAGTCATTAATTTTTCTCTTTTGTAAACATTAATTGAAATATTATGAAAATAATCTAAATAATTTACATTTTAATTTCAACATTCACTTAAATTGCATTTTTGTCTATCCGGAAGAATTTTTAGAAAAAAAATCATATTTAAATTTATATTTGAATTTTTATTTATGAATCCGAGTTTATTATTAATTATGATTATAATTAATCAAATGTTCTTTTGAGATTAAAAGATTTGAAGGAAGCACCTTGTTCATCAAGCAATTAAAGTTTTTTTTTCACTTTCTCTTAGTAAACTAATGCGATCGCATATAAAATTCATCCAGATGGAAATACACATTTTGAGGGTCCCGGTATTAAAAAAAAGTGAATTTGGTTACCAAATGGCTTAAATAAGAATGTCTGGACCCCAATTTATATATATTCAAATCAAGAGCGGTTCCAGAGGTGTTTCTTGGGGGGGGGGGTGGATCTGGTGTGACTAGTACCACAACACACAATTTTATCTTAATTTCTGTAATTTAAAGGCGCATTCTGTACTTGTTTGCCAGAATATAAATACAAATCAAATTTTTAAGTATTAATTTTTAAAATTTTACATTCAAAATAATTTTTTTTAAATTTGAGAGGAGGGGGGGTAATTACCCCCTTTACCCCCTCCCCTTGTACGCGCCCTTGATTCAAATAACGATTATGGTTTAAAGTCTTATATGGTCTAAGTTGCCGCAAAGACTGTGTGCATGTGTGTGTGAGTGTGAGTGTGAATGGGAAAAAAGTGTGAGTGTTAAAAAAAAAACAATAGTTGTAATTTCACCAATAAAAACTTGAAAAATATCACTTAGTGTATCGAGCATTTAAATCTAATTAAATCGCCTGTCTTTAGGTAAAAAGACAAAAAGTTAGTCAATTGTGGATAGACTAAATCAGGGGTGCCCAACTCACGGGCCGTTTTGAACATTTTTGTTGCCCGCGACATTCATCACACTTTTACAAAATATATTTATTTTTTTTTTCACCCCAAAAATTTTTTTTTTTATAATGGTTCTAAATCTAATATGAGGATATATAATATTACATGCGGCCCGCGGAGTTTTGATTCATTTACAAAATGGTCAGCAAGATCGGCCACCCTTAAACTAAAACAATTTGTGACAAAACGAGCTATGCTTTTTGGAATATAAATCTTTTTCTTAAATACATAGAAATAAATCTCATAATTTGAATATTGTGAGACCAATTATCGCATTATTAGCCTAATAACCGAAACGTCTCTCTGATGAGATAACGCTTTAATTTTTTTCACTGATTCCTTATCTGACGATTTACATAATTTAACTATAAAAAAAATTTTTTTTAGCTATTTTAACAAAGAAAATGAATAGGAGGCTCTTCATTTATACTTTATTAAGATAGTTATCAACTTTTTATTTATACGATATACTAGAAAGTAGAGAGGTTTGAGAAATATTTGATAATCTTAAACCTGTTTTAATTTTTTTTTTTTTTCAAATCTTTTAAAGATTAAATTTGTTTTATGAACAATAAAAATCAGAGGAGTTTTACTGGTTTTGATTTTTATTTTCTCGGTCAACAAATTTGAAATGTATTTTTTTTTTCCACGGACTAATTCTCGAATTTTATTACATTTTTTTGACATATTGAAAATTTCAATTTGATATATCACCGGCGAATCTCACTTTTCTTTTCATATCATTAACATATTATTGGCTGGAAAAGTAGTAGAAATTAGTCACTGGCTATTTGACCCTTTGCAAAAGAAAAATATTTATTGTAAATAATAATTTATAAAAAAATTTTCCTCTGGATAGAAACATGAATAATTGATGGAAATTTATTATAGAAAAAAATTAATATCTTGTTAGAAAAATATTGAAAAAATTCTTTGAATAAAAATTGAAAAGTAATTGAATATAGGATAAATAAATTTAATTTTATAGAAGAGGACAATCAATCAAAAATTTGCCTCCAGCAGTCTACGTCATAGTCGGAAGCCCTGACCCCTGGAACTCTTAATTTTTTTTTTATTCTTTATTTTTGCCTTTGACGTAGTTTGATTTTATTCCACTGTTTATAAGAAAGAATCAAGGTGAAGGAGTTATGGGCAACCCCCTTGAAAACCGGAAAAATTATAAATAAAAGATCTGGTGTAACTAGTCGCACAGCACACAACCTTCGGTAATCAAAAGTTGTGTTCTGTGCTAGTCACACCAGATTTTTTGTGTCAAAATATATTTAGTTTCTAACAGTGCGGTACATTTGAATTTGACAAATTTATAAACTATTTGTTTATTTATATATTGTTACCATGGTAACAATTTCTCGTATCTTTCCTATGAAGTACAAGTCTAAAGTGGTCTTCAGAAGATTTCAATGGTGAAATGAGAATATACATTTTAAAGAGAATCTAAAACATAATATTTTGAATTTTAATCAAAATTGTTGGAGCGAATTTTGAGAAAATCGAAAAAACACTACATCAGTAAAGTACTAGTACTCTTTGACCGATTTTGTTTAAAAACTTATTTTTACGCCCTAATGGGGTGCCTAACTTAAATATAAAATTTCAATCTCCTAGCTCAATTCCTTTATGCTTTAAATTGAAGGGGGACCTCAAAACGTGTATATCCATCAAAATGTCGACATCGAATTTTTGACAGGAATCCAGTACTTTCTCTCTCTATATATTAACATGCCTGTTATATAGAGGGTAAGAGAAAGTAAAATACAGAAACATGGTGTTAAATTTTTTTTGTCTTTTTCGGCATCTGAAGCAATTTAGACCCCATCCATATTAATTTCTATTGATGATTGGTATCCAATTCAATTGAAATAAATACTGATATCGAAACATCGACAGTGACTGATTTTTATTATTATACTAAAGATATTAGATGTGTATATATGATACATAAATGAATATAAAATTTATTCTTTTTTGTATCGCTTAATGATTAATTATCCAGATAAATAAAAAAAAAAAAAAAAAAAAAAAAAAAAAAATCAGTATTATGCATGTACTGTATAAGTTAATAGCTGATATTAAAATGTCCTAGATCTTTCTTTGAACCTTATAAAAAATTTTGTTTCTCTTTTGACTCTTCGTCACTAGTGATCGCCATAACATTTCGTATTAGTGACCCGCCCTTTCTAGATCACATTTGAATTTCATGACCTGACTAATAAAATAAAAAAAAAAAAAAAAATCTGGTGTGACTGGCGCACAGCACACAACTTTCTCTTACCTTCGGTAATCGAAAGTTGTGTACTGTGCTTGTCACACCAGATTTTTTGTGTCGACATGTATTTAGTTTCCGACAGTAGGGTACAATTGAATTCAAGATGTAAAATTTATAAGTATGGGAAAATATTTATATTTTGATACCATGGCAACCATTTCTCCTATCTTTTCTATGGAGTACAAGAGTAAAGTGGTCTTCAGAAGATTTCAATCACAAAATGAGAATATACATTTTATAGAGAATCTAAAAAATAATTGATTTTTGAATTTTAAAAAAAATCGTTGGAGCAAATTTAGAGAAAATCGAAAAAAACTGAAAAAGTGAATCAGTAAAGTACTAGTACTCTTTGGTCGATTTTGTTCAAAAGCTTCGTGTCACGTCCCATGGAGGTGCCTAACTTAAATATAAAATTTCAACTTCCTAGCTCTTTTCGTTCTTGAGATATTTTGTTCACAGACACACAGACAGACACACACACAGACAGACACACAGACAGACCATGTCGCGAAAACCACTTTTTTGGATTCAGGGGACCTCAAAACGTGAAGATCCATCAAAATCTCGACATCGAATTTTTGACATGAATCCAATACTTTCTCTCTCTATATATTAACATATATATAGAGGTACGAGAAAGTAAAAAATTTATATCTCAGATCTACTCCAAATACTTTAAAGATTTTCTACGATTTGTTTTGAAGTAGGCCTACATAACAATATTAATAAAATAAATAAGAAAGCTCTGCACGGTCACATGCTACTTATAAGTAGATATTCGAATTGAATCTTCAGATAAGATCCATATATTTTCATTTTAAAAAATCTGGTGTGACTGGCGCACAGCACACAACTTTCTCTTACCCTTCGGTAAGAGAAAGTTGCGCACTGTGCTGGTCACACCAGATTTTTTGTGTCGAGATATATTTAGTTTCCGATAGCATCTTAGTTTCAAACTTGCATTTTAAATGTTGACTGCTTCAAATAAACTATGGTTATTTTTCAAAATTTTAATCTCATATTTGGACATTTTATACACAATATAGAATCGTAAATAAATACAAAATTTCATAAGAATTGGAAAAAAAAATTTTAAATGCCTAAAAAGTTCTAAAGGGGACCCCCTTTTGAATCGAAATTAACATACAAATCCCTATAGGAAATTAACATTAGGCCTATGCGAAGATAAGGTGGAAAGGGAATTTAAAAAGAGTAGAGACAGGCGATAATGTTTGCAAGTGAGAGAGAGACATATATGTTTTCTTTGAAACAATTAAAGACACAAATAAATTTAAAAAAAAAATGGGAATTTAAATAATAATTGATTTTTAATCTAATAAAAAGAAAAAGATTTAAATTCCGTTACCATGGCAACCATTTCTATCTTTCCTATGAAGAACAAGAGTAAAGTGGTCTTCAGAAGATTTCAACGGCAAAATGAGAATATACATTTTAAAGAGCATCTAAAAAATAGTTCATTTATGAATTTTAAAAAAAATCCTTGGAGGGAATTTTGAGAAAATCGAAAAAAACTGAAAAAGTACATCAGTAAAGTACTAGTACTTTTTGGCCGATTTTGTTCAAAAGCTTATTTTGAGATTCTTCAAAGGTACCTAAGTTAAATATAAAATTTCAATCCGGTAGCTCAATTCCTTCATGCTAAAAAAATGGTTCCACACATACAGACACACAGACACACATACATACACACATACACACATACACACACACAGACCAATTTGCGGGACCCACTTTTTTGGACTCAGGGGACCTCAAAACATGTATATCCATCAAAATCTCGACATCGAATTTTTGACATGATCGCAATACTTTCTCTCTCTATATATTTCATATATAGGGTAAGAGAAAGTAAAAAACTCTTCAATAAATCCGTCGTCGATTAATGAACGCTGTCTGCTTCTTGTATTTTTTTTTCTCTCTGTCTCTCTCTCTTTAATGGTTGATTCGCCGACTCTCTAATTAAAGACATTTTGAAAGTGTAATGCAAATTGATAGTAGAAACTGTCAAGATTTCCTGTCATTTAAGCACAAATAATTGCATTCTCTCCTCCTCGTGTTCCAATCAATTCTAACTGCTCAATTTACTCAAACATAATTCACAGGAAAGGCACATCGCATTTGTAAATCATCAGCGAGATTTTGATTAATGAAAATTATAGATATCAAGCCTGATTTTTTTTTTTTTATTTCTTTTAGGGTGACGGTCCGTAGTTTCAGGGCGTGGTTTTTATCCTATTTACAATCTTTTCTTTTGATTACAAATATAAATAAAAATAATACGACAACTACCAAAAGAAATTCGTGTCAAAATCGTCTCCTTTCATTATAATTCTTTTAAAAAAATATATTTTTACTTTCTCTTACCTCTATATATATGTTAATATATATAGAGAGAGAAAGTATTGGATTCATGTCAAAAATTCGATGTCGAGATTTTGATGGATCTTCACGTTTTGAGGTCCTCTGAATCCAAAAAAGTGGTTTTCGCGACATGGTCTGTCTGTGTGTCTGTGAACAAAATATCTCAAGAACGAAAAGAGCTAGGAAGTTGAAATTGTATATTTAAGTTAGGCACCCCCATGGGACGTGACACGAAGCTTTTGAACAAAATCGGCCAAAGAGTACTAGTACTTTACTGATGCACTTTTTCAGTTTTTTTCGATTTTCTCTAAATTTGATAGGTAAATAAAAGAAGAGCAGCTAAAATTATTTCATTTATTGACCCACTAGGCTGACGTTTCGGTCTTGGTCAAGACCATCTTCAGAGCTATAACAACATGAAGTATATTTTTTTTAAAAATATTATTTGTGAAATTTTACAATTTACAACATTATATAACTTGGTATAATATTATGTATTATATAATGTTGTAAATTGTAAAATTTCACAAATAATATTTTTAAAAAAAATATACTTCATGTTGTTATAGCTCTGAAGATGGTCTTGACCAAGACCGAAACGTCAGCCTAGTGGGTCAATAAATGAAATAATTTTAGCTGCTCTTCTTTTATTTACCTATCAACGATTATCCAGCTATAAAATCCACATTTGTAACATTCTCTAAATTTGCTCCAACGATTTTTTTTTAAATTCAAAAATCAATTATTTTTTAGATTCTCTTTAAAATGTATATTCTCATTTTGTGATTGAAATCTTCTGAAGACCACTTTACTCTTGTACTCCATAGAAAAGATAGGAGAAATGGTTGCCATGGTAACAAAATATAAATATTTTCCCATACTTATAAATTTTACATCTGAATTCAAATGTTCCGTACTGTCGGGAACTAAATATATGTCGACACAAAAAATCTGGTGTGACAAGCACAGAACACAACTTTCGATTACCGGAGGTAAGAGAAAGTTGTGTGCTGTGCGCCAGTCACACCAGATTTTTTAATAACGTTTGAAAATAAATTAATTTTTTTATAAATGAAAGATTACTTTCGAATTATACTTCTCAAAGCTGCGCACTATCTCCTTTCTTTGCCATGCAGTCTCGTGTATCCCAAATTTGTATTTCCCGGTGACTAGACTCAACACTTTTGGTTAAGACTCTTAACTTAAGAGTCAAAAATTTAAAGAAATGAGTCAAAAATTTAAAGAAAAGAGCAGTTGGCATATATTAAAATTGATTTTTCGGTCCAAAAGCTCTGTGGATGGTCTTAAAAGATCGAAACATCAGTATAGTGGTCCTTAATAAATTAAATATATATTAGATGCTTTTCTCTTATTCAACATTCAACAAAATAATTGTAAGTTCAATCTACTCATTGGAAATTAATTAAAGAGATCTGAACAATTTCCTCTCGTGTTTTTGAATTTTAAAAGTTTCGCTTCTCTACTGTGTAATATCAAGCTTTTTTTTCTGTCAAAATTCATATTTATAATTTTTTACTTTCTCTTATTTTAAAGAGATGTGTTCTGTCTGTTCAAAAACATTCTGGTGTGATTTGTAATTTTTTAATATTTTTCAAATAGGATTCATGAATTTATCTTTTTTGTTCCAATCGTCCATGATTATTATTATTATAAATCAAGAAGAATATATTTACACCTGACTTAGTTGCTAATTTTTTTTTGAAAAAACTTGTTTGTAATTATAAAAAAAAAAATATCCTTTTAAGATTTTTTTTTAAACAGATAAATTTAGACTGATAGTAAATAATTTGCTTGCAGGTAGGAAGAAAGCAATTAGCAATTAGCTCTTGGCAAACTGTATTTTGTTTGTATGTTTTTTTTTTTTTTTTTTCTATAAAGAAATAGACATTTCCGAAACGGAAATATTACCGTTAGCTAGACAAAATTTAATTATAAATTAGTGCATATTCTTAGAGAGCTCTCGTTGATTTTAGCTATAAATTATTTCAACTTTATCATGATTTTTATTACAATAATTTCTAAATGATTATCTCTATTGAATATTGAACTTGAAGATTTATCGGATTTTCAAAGGATGGCATCCTATTCAAGAGGCTCTTTCTCACTCTATTAGATTTAATATCGGAAATTTTTTCATTGAAAAATGTTCAATTTAGTATTTTTTCATTCAGGCTCCATTTCTAATTTTAACGTTGATTTTTGACACCCACATCACTCTAATTAATTATTTTAAATAGCTTTTCAATTTGTTTTAATTGTGAAATTATTTTTCAATTGAAAAAAATGTTTACCTTATAAGTTCCGTGGTGCGGGGTCGGCACATTTTAAAAAATGTATACTGTACATTAAATTCAAACGTTCATAATTGTATATTTATTTTTTCATTTTTTTTTATAAATAAATAATCTAAATTAAACATTTAGATTCAATATTAAGAAATTATTGGTTCATGTCAAAAATTCGATGTCGAGATTTTGATGGAAATACATGTTTTGTTCTGAGTCCAAAAAAGTGTGTCCCGCAAAATGTGTGTGTGTGAGTGAGTGCCTGTCTCTGTCTGTGAAAAAAAAAAAACGAAAAAAGCTAGGAGGTTGAAATTTTATATTTAAGTTAGGTACCACCCTGACATGTGACACGAAGCTTTTGAACAAAATCAGCTAAAAAATACTAGTACTTTACTGATGTACTTTTTCAGTTTTTTTTTTTTTTTCTTTTTTTATATTTTCTCAAAATTCCCTCTAATGATTTTGATTAAAATTCATAAATCACTTATTTTTTAAATGGTTTTAAAAATTTATATTCTCATTTTGATCTCAAAATTGTTAGAAGCACACTTTACTCTTGTACTTAACATATGAAAGATATGGGAGAAATAGTGTGGCAAATAATATTGGGCTATATAATATTTTTCCATTCTTATAAATTTTACATCTTTAATTCTATTATATCGGCAGAATCTAAATATATGTCGACTTGGTGTGACAAGCACAGATCACAACTTTCAATTAGAGATAGATGGTTATAAAAAGTTGTGTGCTTTACTATGAATCACATCATTTTTTTCTTAACTCCTTAAGTAACACTTAAGCCCTTTTAAAATAATATTTCTTTTTTTTATAAACTTAAAATTTATCTAACATAATAATTGTTTGGTTTGTTTCAGGCGGCATGTCTTATAACGGCCTGTCGCGGCGGCTGAACGTCGACACTCTGTCTCCGCCAGGAGACAGATTCATTTTAGGGGAACAAATCGGGGAAGGAACTTATGGAGCCGTTTATGCAGCTAAGGACGCTCGAACCAGTGAGTAATTAATTCTCTTCAAAAATAGAGTTACTACTCTTCGGGGTTCCCAATTTATTTTTTTAATTTGACCTCAATTGGTTATTTGCTGATCCGTGTCCCCTTTCCCTCTCCCTTCTTAATATTCAATCAAACGCTAATTTCCGGGTTTTAGGAAAGCAAATCGGTTCCGCCTTAAAACGGATTTTCCTGCTTTTTCTATTTTTCTTTAATTAGGAATCGATTTTATGGAATAAATAAATAAATTGAAGAGTCGAAAATGAATGAATAGATGAAAAAAAAAACTAAATAAATATTAAAACATTACTTGAACATCAATAAGGCTTTGAATATTAAAATACAAAATTTTTTAAGCTAATATTTTAAAAAACGAAATTATTTGATTTGATGTTCCAAATGAAATAATTTTGAAAATTATCCATTATTGGTAATAAAATTGATGGAGAAAATATCAATTATTAATTTCATACTAAATTTGATAAATTTTTTATTATTGATGTTTGTCAAAAGACAATAAATTTATTTTTTGGGGCCACAGACAAGTTTCGCCTCAATATCAACATAGAAATTGTATTCAACAGAATTTACCTGTTGGTTGGCAAAATCTCCCTACTCGCATAAATTAAATTAGACTTATGTTTAGTCAAATCCGAATCGAGGTATTCATTAACATTAATATCTCAATCAAATAAGTAGATTTAAAATATCTAGATAAATAGATATTCGTATAAAAGTTTTTTTATTTGAATACGGAACTAAAATAAATCATTTAATATAAGTTTTATATTTCATTATTACCTCCATTCCTTGAATGCGACACTGCCTCTTTGCTTCTCTTACTACAAAAATTTTGGCCTTCCGTTTCTTAAAAAATCCTAGGACCAACAACTTAATATTTAAAGATTTAAGGCAATATATTTCGTTTCATATGTCACTGTTTCTTTTCATATTTCCTTCATATAATCTACAATACTTTCCAAATTAATGGGCAGCAGTATGTTTGGCAAGTGTGAATGATTAAATAAATAAACAAATAAATTGATAAAGTCACATTATACAAAATTTTATTATGCTTTTCCTCGTATATAGGGAGAGAAAGTATTGCGGTGGAAAAGTGGATCCCGCAAATTGGTCTCTCGGCGTTTCTGTATGAGTGGACATTTTTGAGCACGAAGGAAATGAACTACGAGGTAGAAATTTTATATTTAAGTTAGGCACTCCCTTAAGTCGTGAAAATAAGCTTTTAAACAAAATCGGCCAAAAAGTACTAGTACTTTACTAATGTACTTTTTCAGTTGTTTATTTTTTTCTCGATTTTCTCAAAATTCGCTTTAACGATTTTGTTTAAAATTCATAAATCGATTATTTTTTACATGCTCTTTTCTTGACTTTTAAAATGTCCATTGAAATCTTTTGACGCACACTTTACTCTACTTCATAGGAAAGGAGTGTTTTCTAATTGCAGTCAACATTTAAAATGCACAGAGCCTTTGGAAATTTTCGAATTCAATTTCGAGCTCTTCCTTCCATCCTGTTAAACCCTTTTGCTGTTTTTCTTAGGGTTCCCTTTGAAATGTACACACTGGTCAAAGTTTTTTCAATCTTATGAAAGTTGCTGTGCATGGGAAACCAAATATATCTCGACACAAAAAATCTGCAGTGACAAGCACGGTGCATAATTTCTTTTTACACAAGGGTAAGAGAAAGTTGTGTGCTGTGCGCCAGTCACACCAGATTTTTTTAATTCAGATTATAAAATAACACCACTCTAACATAATTTATTAGACAGAAAATGATTTTTTTTTAATTATTAAAATCTACATATTTTTCTAATCATGATTGATTAGGGAGGATTTAATAACGATATCTAACATCCTACAGATGTTTTCCTGATTGATTGATCAATTGAGATATGGCGATATTCACGTCAATAAATAATCAACAAGTAGTATATAGAGATAAAATTATTTTCAATACGATTTTTTTGAAGTTATGGATTTTTAATTTTGTTGTCGTTTAACTTTTTGCAATTGTCCGAATGTCCGTTGTTTTTTTATTAGATTGATTGATATAAATTATCTTAGAATAAATAAATATTCAATGCCCATTTAGATTAGATATTAGCAAATACTTTTTCAATTAAGAATTTCTTATCTTTTATATATACTTTTTCACTAATAAATATATTTTAACAGGCCGTTTATTATTTAAAAAATATAGTGAGTACCGGTATTGAAAGTTGTGATAAATAAATCATTAGTTTTTTTTTTTTATTTTTTTAATATTCATTAGTAAATTAATTTTTTTTTAAAGAAATAACTAAAAATTTGGTGGAAATAGATACTTTTAGGAAAGGGCAGTTTCATAAAAATCTAAAACTTGCCTTTCGATCCCAGATATCTTTCAAGATACATCGTATATTTAGCATTTTATTTTCAAATTTTTTGGTGCCAACTTTAGTATCAAGTATTTATTCAAATAAATTTATTGAAAATTTGAAACATTGAATTTTGAAACATGTGGCAACTTTTTTCGAACTGAAAAATTTGAATTACGCTCTTATCCAGTTCAGGGCATATATTTTTCATCAGAAAATACAAAAAAAAAATGATTTTCGAAAAAAAGTGGAGTTAGACACTTTTCTATTGACAATTGTGAGAGCGTCAATATATATGGGGCATTCCACGCCAACTCGACCACTTTTGAACCCGACCATTTTTGATTTGGCTGAAACTTTGTCATCTTTTTGTACCCTATTGAAAACGTGTTTGAGAATTTTTTCAGATTTTACGACCCAGCCAAAAAAAAAGTTATAGCATTTTCAAAAAACATCGATTTTTTTTTTGTAAATAACCGTAAAACTGTCAAAAATTAACTTATCGGGACGTTTTTTTTTTTTGAAATTTTTGTCTTTAAATGTACTTTTCAGAAAAAAATATGACAAAATTTTACAAATTCATCTTGAACGTTTTTTTTTACATTTTCGGAAAAAAACAAAAATTTCGGGATGAATGACACTTTTTTTTAATTTTTTTTTTTATAAAAAACTTTGATTTTTTCTACAAATGCTCTGAAAATTTCAGAGTGGGATTATTTCGCGTTCTATTTTTTTTTATTTTTGAAAAAAAAAATTTTTTTTTCTCCGCTTATTTTTCATGATGGTGCTCTTAAATTCTTCCAGGACTGACCGAGATTCTAGAAAATTGAAGAAAAATAATAATAATAATGGCCCTCCCCAGAAAGCTCCTTGCCCCAAGAAAATTAAAGGGGGGTCATGGGACCAGCTATCTTCCGGTGAGCCTGGAAAGCCCCATATTTTCTCAATTTTCTTGGGGCAAGGAGCTTTCTGGGGGGCCAGGCCCCTCCGGCACCCCCTAGTTACGCCCATGTTTCTATCTAAGCTTTTACTTGACGCTTCAAATACTTCAGTAGTTGAATACACAACTAATTTCTAATTTTTTCAGGATAAATGGAATTTTCTCGATTTTCATCACCCCTAACTATTATTATTATTATTTTTCTTCAATTTTCTAGAATCTCAGTCAATCCTGGAAGAATTTAAGAGCACCATCATGATAAATAAGCGGAGAAAAAAAAAATTTTTTTCAAAAATAAAAAAAAATAGAACGCGAAATAATCCCACTCTGAAATTTTCAGAGCATTTGTAGAAAAAATCAAAGTTTTTTATAAAAAAAAATTAAAAAAAAAGTGTCATTCATCCCGAAATTTTTGTTTTTTTCCGAAAATGTCAAAAAAAACGTTCAAGATGAATCTGTAAAATTTTGTCATATTTTTTCTGAAAAGTACATTTAAAGACAAAAATTTCAAAAAAAAAAAAAACGTCCCGATAAGTTAATTTTTGACAGTTTTACAGTTATTTAAAAAAAAAAATCGACGTTTTTTGAAAATGCTATAACTTTTTTTTGGCTGGGTTGTAAAATCTGAAAAATTCTCAAACACGTTTTCAATAGGGTACAAAAAGATGACAAAGTTTCAGCCAAATCAAAAATGGTCGGGTTCAAAAGTGGTCGAGTTGGCGTGGAATGTCCCATATATATTTGGGGTCCAGGCATTCTTGTCGTTGCTCTATGAGATAAAATTTATAATTCTTTGACGAAAATTTGAAACGTCTCAAAATTCTACTAAGCAAACAGAACAACGCTAGTTGCTCTTAATTAGAGCTCACCACTCTTTCAATTATATCGCCTAGTATATTTAAATAATTTTAATTAATAAAAAGTGACGAATCGCAAAATACCAAAAGAATTTTAGAGAAATCAACAATTAATGCTGACCTTTCGTGTAGTCTTTATTTAATTTATTTTAATATCAACTATCTAAGGCAGCTGTTTAATTTTTGAGAACTCAAAATACAATATTAAAATAAATAAACAGCCACATTCCCCCCCCCAATTAGCTCGGCCAACGGGTATTGTTGGCTATTTACATAACGTAAAGAAAGACCACTCGAAAAGCAAAGTTTAATTACTAATTTCTCTTCATCCTATGGTTCACCACCTTTGTCAGATTTTAATACTATAATCATAAACCTTCATTTCATATCACAATTTCTGAACGTCAATAGTTTTTTTTTTTTTTAAATTTATGCCTTCTAAATAAATAATTATTTTTTTCATTTGAATAAAAACGTGGGAATTGAAACTAAACGAATATGATTACTAGTATTAATTTAAATAAATATGGACCTATATATTTTTTTAAAATAACTAAACTCTTTCCTGTCCATTAGATATTTGGATTCGGTCCATTTCTTTTTCAAATGCGTGCAAATAAAGAGCTCTCTCTCTCTCTCTCTAGGCTCTCATTCTCGTACAATTTTTGTTAATTTGTCTCTTTTTAGAGTTACGGTCCAAATAACCTTATTGAATTGGATATCCTCTTTGTTTGATTTTTTATTTTTTGCTTTTTGAAACATATATCCTCTATTTGATTTAATATTTCTTCTCCAGCATGGAGATTTGCTGCCATATTTGATTAGTATAATTATAGCGGCTACACAAAAATTCAGAAAATATTGATATTTTAAAAACATATAATCGAATATATATTAATTTATTTCATATAGGCGAAAAAGTAGGATCTATCGATTTATACTTAGTATCCCCTTCTATTACACAGAATCACATTCGTCGTTTTGAATTTGATAGATCGCTATCTCAGTCTGAGGGAGAGAAACGCCACTCAAATCAAGTGTTAAATTTCTCCGCCGACGAGGACTCCGACAATGGAGAAATTTATACGCTTTTTTTGAGTGTTGTTGAAGTAATTATGCAAAACATATAAGTAATTATGAAAAACCTACAACCGAATATTTATTTAATCTAATAGGTCTATTCGAATTAGCGATCTATCTAATTCAAATAGACGAGAGTGCTACTGTCTACTGGTCAATGGCGGATTAATGCAATTTTGTCGGGGGGGGGGGGCGTTTTTTTTATTTTTTTTTTTATTTAAGGACTTTGCCGGCATCTATGACCATTTAGACCCCTTTCCTATATATTTAAATTGATTGGTAACAAATTCAATTGAAATTAAAGAGCGGAAATCATAATTTCTTTAGATTACTAGTTTTTATAACTGTTTTTGAATTTCTTCTCGGGGGGGGCGATCGCCCCCCCCCTTTAATCTGCCCCTGCTACTGGTCTAGTACTATGCTGGTATGCTAAGTACAAATCGCCAGTTCCATGGTGCTACCAGGCGCACAAGTGCCTGATGGGCTCGAGAGCGGAGTCTTGAGCTTTAGATAACCAACATGCTTCTTAGTCAACGGGCGTGTTGACTTTTCGACTTTTCGAATTCAGCTGATTTATTTATTTTAAAAATATTGTTTTTGATGAGTTTTCAAGGCTCCATTCTCGAGCATATCAAGCATTTGAGACGCCGACTGTACCTATCTTTTTCGCCTATTTGAATTAATAAATATTCGGATATATATTTTTCATAATTACTTCATACGTCATCACAATATAACTTACTTATTGACATTCTATTTATCTATTTTAAATACTGAAGTAGCTTGAGTACCACTCTTCCATAAGACATGAACTTAGACTAGAAATATTTTTGAATGACCAATCAGCTGAAAACTTTAACTTTTTAATAATATATTTAGTTAGATTTCCGAAAGAAAAGAAAATATAAAATGGAGAAAACAGATAAAAATAAAATAAAAATTTTGTAAAGGCACAATCATTAAGATAACGAAGTTTACAAATTAATCATTGATAAACTCGCTTTATACCCTCGGAATGCATGTATAAGAAAGTGAAAATTTTTTTAATAAAAAAAAAGGACAGATAATGTTGCTTTTAAAGCTTTTTAGAAATATATTGAATTGAAATATTTGATAATTTATAAATTTAATAGAATTTCACTATTGATAAGAAAAATATACTCGTAAATTAAGAGCACCTTTTAATGGAATAGGAGATATACTTGAAATCTTGTTATTTATAACATTAATTTCTTAAATATTGCGGTTCTTTTTATCGTAAAATTTCTCTTTCCTCTTCAAGATGAATGCATTTGATTAATCGCCTTTCTTAAGAGCTCATGGAAAATGTCTCAAAAATTAAGGTCATATTTTTCCAAGATAAGTGGAATGTATATGTAATGTACATGTATAATAGAGAACAAAGAGAGCCTTTTAATATTCATTCGACCACATTTTATCAAACTTCTAAATGATCCGCTTTTAAATTAACATTCTTTTTCATTTATTTAAATTTTTTTCCACCCACGATTTGTACTAAAGTCCACGTTTCGAGTAGAGATTTAAACTTGATAATCATCAGGACAGTGTAAAGAGAAGGTACTTAAATAGTTTTGTGATAAAATATAAATTTGATTTATCAATTTCCTTTCTCTATCTATTAGTTCCCTTGGACTGTAGAGGCCTATCTACCGGTTGTTGAAAATTAGAATTTTCATTTATGATTTTTGAAGCATTTCATTATTCAACTTTAATACTGCCCTTGGGCCATGGCTCAGTGGTAGAGTTTCTGCCTCTTGTCCTAGAGATCAAGAGTTCGCTTTCCGTTTCATGCGACAAGAATTTATTGCAATATGGATTGGTTACAAATCCAATTGAAATAAATAGAAAAAATATTTATATTTTGTTACCATGGCAACCATTTCTCCTATCTTTCCTATGAAGTACAAGAGTAAAGTGGTCTTTAGAAGATTTCAATGGCAAAATGAGAATATACATTTTAAAGAGCATATAAAAAATAATTGATTTCAAATCAAAATCGTTGGAGTGAATTTTGAGAAAATCGAAAAATAAACTGAAAAAGCGCATCAGTAAAGTACTAGTACTGTTGTCCAAAAGCTTCGAGTCAGGTCCCATGGAGGTTCCTAACTTAAATATAAAATTTTAACTTCTTACCTTTTTTCGTTCTTGAAATATTTTGTTCACAGACACACAGACAGACCATGTCGCAAAATCCACTTTTTTGAATTCAGGGGACCTCAAAACGTGTATATCCGTCGAAATCTCGACATCGAATTTTTGACATGAAACCAATACTTTCTCTCTCTATATATATTAACATATATAGAGGTAAGAGAAAGTAAAAAAGTACTTCCCAACCTCCAAAAATATGAAAAATTTTAATAAAATATCTTCTAAAGTAGGCCTATTAATTAATTTTGTCGAAAATAATGTCTATATATAGTATGTACAGTCCGTGCCACAAGTACCTAATGTGCTCGAGAGTTGAGTATATTGTGCTTAGTCAACCAACCAATATTTTTAAAATAAATAAATCCAACTGAAACAAGACAACACTTTCGACGCCTAAGCATTTTGGTTGCCTAAGCTGAAGGCTCCACTCTCGAGCATAACACTTGTGATGCCGACTGTACACTCAGTATTGGCACTATCATTAAAAATTCTTAACGCTATTGAGTTAGGGCTCTGACATGACATACGCACACTAATGCCGTGTCTATGTTAGGGAGGCATGAAGCCCTAACTTAAGAAGTTTTATGATAGTCCCATGCAAAATTACTCTATTCTTTGTTGTGAGTAACTTTTGTTTGAATAAACATTTATTATTATTATTATTTTTTAATTAGAGGCAAGAGTGTTGAGGGAATTTTTAACCGTTTAATAATAAGACCGAATTAAGAGTATAAAAACTTTTTCAAACAAAAGTTGTTCACAAATAAGAATAGAGCAATATTGTATGTGTTATTGTAATAAAGTTTGAACTTTAGGAGATAAAAATTTTGCCCTTGGAAAATGATTTTTTTTCAACTTTGGAGCCTAATTATTTATAAAATCAGTTTTACACAAATAACTTAAATTGTTCGAACAAGGAGGGTGGGGTCATGTTTTTAGTTAATCTTGTGCTTTGTCATTTAGCTGCGTTTGTTTTAGCAAATTATGTTTTTTCAAAAAGTCTAAAAAAAAAAATTGTTTGATACATTAATTTCTTTTTCACAAATACCGTTCACTAGTCATTATAAAGAAGTGATATGTCAGGCCGGAAATATGATGAAGGAGCGGAACAAGGCAACGGATGAATGAGTGTTGAACTCTTCTGTAGTCGGATTCCAAAAATCACTGGAATATTTCAAAAGTTATTTCAAAAGGTTATTTGAATCCCAAGATCTCTAACCTAAATCCGCCCCCACTTGTACCATTCCTATTTATTTAATTACATCCTCATTTTATTAGAACAAATTAATAATTATTCCTTCTGTGTTCCTGGTCTTGTATAATAAAAGCCTCAATTTATAAATTTATCCACATGAATGACCAACAAATTTATTAGAAAGTGCAAATTATTACAAATGTATAGAAATATTATTATTATTTTTTTTTTTTTTTTTAGATAACCGAGTGGCCATCAAAGTGCTGGAACATGTTGCCGACAGCATGGAAGAAATTGAAGAGGAGTACAGGGTGTTTCGTGATCTCTCGATGCATCCAAATTTGCCTGCATTCCATGGGATGTATTTGAAAAGAGGACCGGCTCGGGAGGACGATCAAATGTGGTTCGTCATGGAGGTAAAAGAAATCAAATTTCTCTTATAATATGAAAAAAAATAAATAAAAAAATAATATATTAACATCAACAAAAAATGGAAATTTTTTTTGAAATTAGCGCATAAATAAATAATAAATAACAAGAAAATCTCTTGAATATATAAAAATTTTATTCATTATTCTGTTTGGTAAGATGGTGTTTTTCATCTATAAACATAATTATAATAATACGTATTTCAAAATATTTTTTATGATGGCCCCATTTTATTTTTGTTTCAAATTCGTTTCATCAAAAAATAAAAACCGTAGAGTGAACTGACATTTTTACTTTCTCTTGCCTATATATAGAGAGAGAAAGTAATGTCAAAAATTCGATGTCGAAATTTTGATAGAAATACATGTTTTGACATAGCGTGAATAAAAAAAAGAGGGTCCCACAAAATAGTCTGTTGACTGTGTGACTGTCTGTCTGTAAAGAAAATATCTCAAGTACGAAAAGAGCTAGAAAGTTGAAATGTGATATTTAAATTAGGGGGGGGGTAATTACCAACTTTACTCCCCTTGTATCCGCTCTTTGCCTCCCTGGGATGTGACACGAAGCTTTTGAACAAAATCGGCCCAAGTTCTACTACTTTACTGATGTACTTTTAGATTTTTTTCGATTTTCTCAAAAACTAAGCTTTTGATCAAAATCGGCCAAAAAGTACTAGTGCTTTTCTGATGTACTTTTTCAGTTTTTTCGATTTTCTCAAATTTCGCTCCAACAATTTAGATTAAAATTCAAAAATCAAATATTTTTTAGATTCTCTTTCAAATGAATATTCTCATGTTCTTGAGTTCTTTTGAAGCCCACTTTAATCTTGAACTTCATAGGAAACATAGGAGAAATGGTTGCCTTGGTAACAAAATATAAATATTTTTCCATGTTTATAAATTTTACGTCTTAAATTCAAATGTACCATACTGTCGGAAACTAATTATACAAAAAAAATCTGGTGTGACAAGAACAGAACACAACTTCCTCTTACTGAAGATAAAGATTTTTAAGAACAGATTTTTAATATATCGGCAGAAACTAATTATAAACGACACAAAAAATCTGGTGGGACAGGCACAAAACGCAACTTTCAATTACCAAAGGTAAAAAGAAAGTTGTGTGCTGTGCGACAAGCCACTCCAGATTTTTTTAAATAAGTTGTTTTAGATCAGGGGGGGGGAGTACCGAGCAAGTGTCCCAGTATTTTAAGATATTCAAAATAATAGAGTTAGTATAAAAAATTTGTATTTGAACAAATATGAATTATTTTAAAGTTCATAAGATTACAGCTAAAGATATTTAAGCAATCAAGGAAGTTAACAAAAAAGCAAACAAACAAAAAATAATAGACAATTTGGTCCATTTTGTTATCTGCTCATCATCTTTACTCTGTTTAGTCATCATGATGAGAGGATAAAATAAAAAAAAGCCTCTGACAATTCTAGTATATATTTCTGACTTTTTCTTCTACTGCCTTTCATATTCATTGAATATTTATTTAATTAAAATTTACCTCTGCAAATATAAATTTCGACGCGGAAATCGGATTTGTTTATTTCACTAGAGTTTTTATTTTTTTATGTTTATAAACACAAATCGTTCTTATGTTTTTATGTTTGTCATCTTTAAATAGTTTTAATTTATGCATAGCGCGATATTATTTCTTTTTAAACGTAATTTAAAAGTGTATTAAAAAAAAAACTATCTATCACTCGCACCTTTATCAAAAAAAGGCCGCCGCCTTGGAAAACAAACGAGTCACTTTTTATCAGTAAATTATATATATACCTTCTTTGAATTTGTTTTAATAATCGCTAATAAAAAAAAAAAAAAAAAAAATACAACTATTTTATCTGATAATAGATAAAACTAAAGTAAATCAGCTAGAAATACCTAATTATATCTTAATCATGTCGATATTTATTTATTTATTTATATAAAACATAGTCGTACAATGAAAAAATAATTTACATTTTGTTTTACAGTATTTGTTAACTTGATATTATATAAATTTTTTAATTAAGTCATAATAGTAATTTCTCCTTTTCGTTATCAATAAAAACGATATGAATTAAAAGTGCCAATTTCTATATATCGTGCCGACCCCGCGCCGAGGATTTAAAATATATCAGAGAAAGAAAAAAAAAAGAAAAATGAAAATGTTATTTCAAATTAAATATTCAAGACAAACAAGTCCTAATTACATATCTCGGATATGAATTTTTCATATAAATAATAATTATACGGTCTGATTTAGAATTTAATAGATTTTTATTATTTTTTGAATAATCCCATTCTTTTATAAACGAGGGCTTCGAAAATAATATTTAAATTTTTTTTTTAAATTTGTTTTAGGTCTTTTTCTATATCGGGGTTGAAGTCTATTCAACCCTATTTATTTCAAATAAAATAATTTTTTTTCTTTCTTGGGTCTGGAAGTGATCCCGATAAACATGGGAAAATATTTATATTTTGTTGCCATGTCAACCATTTCTCCTATGAAGTACAAGAGTAAAGTGGTCTTCAAAAGATTTCAAGAGTAAAATGACAATATATATTTTAAAGAGCACCTTAAAAATAATTGTTTTTAAAATTTAATCAAAATTACATTCGAGCGAATTTTGAGAAAATCGAAAAAAACTCAAAAAGTACATCAGTAAAGTACTAGTACTCTTTGGCCGATTTTGTTGGTGTCAAGTGCCAGGAAGGTACCTAACTTAAATATAAAATTTCAACCTCCTAGCTCTTTTCGTTCTTGAGATATTTTATTTATTTATTTATTTTTTTGTGGAATGGGTGCATAAGGCCCGAAGACCTATAATGACCAGGAAGAATATAGTAAAAAGTAAAAAAAGAAGCATAAAAGGGGAACTCAACTGCAGGAACTGAGAAGAAGCCTGTTGAGATTAGACTTGAAAGTCTGAAGATTGTAGGTTTTGGGGAAGTAGTCGCAGGTAGCTTGTTCCATTCACCGGAGGTCAAGCGGACAAAAGATTTGAATTTACTAGTTCTATTAGTCGTGAGCTGAACAGCATAGGGATACTGGGACGATTTTGTACACGGACACACACAAACAGATCATATTGCGAAAACCACTTTTTTGGACTCAGAGGATCTCTAAACGTGTATATCCATCAAAATCTCGACATCGAATTTTTGACATGATTCCAATACTTTCTATATACTTATATAGGTAAGAGAAAGTAAAAAAATGACTATTAACTTATTCTACAGCGTTTCGTTTCTTCTTTTCACGGGAATCTTTACAACTTGTTAGATTTATCTTTTATACCCAGTGGGGGATTTCGGTTTCTGAGACGGTAAACGATTTGCGAATTTCGTACTCCTTTCTATAAATTTAATGAGATTCAAAAAAAAAAAAAAAAAAATAGAAATTATCTCTGAAAATAAAAGCATCGTATTTATTATACTTAGCTAATCTGTGATAACTATCTACTAAAACAAACTAGGCTATCTTTTGCATATCCATTATTTTCTCTCTTTACTTCATGTTTTTTTTTTTTTTTTTTTTTTAATTTATAGACATTCAGTCTCTGAAACCATTTTGACTTTATATTTACGTCTTAGGTCACTAGGGCAACCATTTATTCTCATACTGCTTAGTAGCAGAGATCCTAGTTGCTTTCTTCAACTCAATCAAAAATACAGTAGGCCTATATAAAATAACATATTCAGCGTTTTTACCATATTTTTAGTAAAAATTTTCTCTCTTGACTGGAGGAAAATTTTAAATAAGATAATCCCCCCCTCCCCCACACACATACATACACACTTCGAACTAACACATTAAAGATTTTCGTCAATTTTTACTTTCTCTTATGTTAATATATATTTAGAGAGAAAAAGTATTCAATTCATGTTAAAAATTCGATGTCGAGATTTTGATGAAAATACATGTTTTTAGGTGTCCCCTGTGTTGAAAAAAGAGGATCCCTCAAAATGGTCTCTGACTGTGTTGAATTTAAAGCATGAAGGAAATGAGCTCGAAATTGAAATTTTATATTTAAGTTAGGTACCTCTCTATGGCGTGAAAATAAGCTTTTAAACAAAATCGGCAAAAAAAAAAAACAGTACTTGTACGGGTACATTATTTTTTTTTTTTAATGAGATTAAATAATTTACGGGTACATTATTGATACATTTAAACTTTTTTCCGATTTTCTCAAAATTCGATCTAACGATATAAATCTTGTATTAAAATTTATCTTTACTCAACAAGAGTATGCAAATATATATATTTTTTCTTTCTCATATTTACTTATGATTATTTAAATAGAAAGTAAAATAAAAAAGCATTTGACATCATAAAATCAAGAGGAAATTTCAAAAGAATTAATTAAGAAACTTTTAAAAATAAAATTTGCGAATAATTATTGATTGTACCACTTAATTTTGTTGTGCTTTGACCAGGTATGGGGGAACCTTACAATCTTAAGCCCAATTTAAATTATAATTTTTATTTAAATTACGCTTTTATTTATGTAATTATGTTTGTAACTCTGTAGCTCTTATTTAGTTGTGAACACAGAATTTTAAAGGAGGGGGGGGGGGGAGGATTCAGTGGTGCATCAAGGAGGGTATACTAATAGTAATGGGGGTAAATGATTTATTATATATAGTTCCGGATTCAAATTATCATTTAGGGGTCGTCCACATATTACCTAACGCGTTAGGGAGGGGAGGGATCTGGACTGTTTCTTAATTTTATTTATTTTTTTTAAATTTCCCATAATTTCCTCAATTAATAGACCTTGATGATAATAGCACAATTAGATGTCAATAATGATAGATATTAAAATAATTGATAGATTCCAATAAAATATTTGCTCTATATAAAATTTCCTTGTCATGTCTAACTTGCCATGACATTAAATTATTAAACTTTATATTATAAATAATAATAATAATATTAATAAATTTATATAATTAATTTGATCTTTCAGTTTCTATTCATAATTGAGAAAAGTTAAAATATTTTAAATATTTTTATAATAAGACATGCTACTTTGAATATTGTCTTCTAAAATTAAAAAAAAAAAATTATTAACTTTCTGTTTTTATTTCTACTTAATTTTGTAGGTTCGAATTCCTACGCTTTTCTGAATTTTATGAACAGTAGATTCGTACCAGTAATTTAAAATAGGGTAAATAATTCAACCAATATTTATAAATATAAAATAAACCTGTTATTATATTATAGTTATCTTAATTCGCTACATTATATGCCTATTAAACTCAAACATAAGGATCAAAAGACTCTAATTATCCTCCTTCTAAATGCAATTTTTAAACGGGTTTAAAGATGATTATAATATATTTAATAAAAACTATATCATCACTCTCATACCTAGACTGCTTGTCAGTATGACAACAAATGATGATATTGACCCAAATTAAACAAGTCTATATTATATAAATATTTTAAAACCAGAGTAACTAACAGTAATTTTAACTCATTATTGGACAAATTAACCATAAATATATATTCGTTAAAATATTTAGGTGAGGCCTTTATAAAAAAAAAAACTTTTATACTCTAGGAATGATTTTCTAAATTGATATATCTTTATAGATATTGTTTTGTGAATTTTCTGTTGATAAAATTGTTGATACTCCTGGGTGGCCCGGGTTCGCTCTCAGGGTACAGCAATTTTCTTGGTCAGTGGTAGAACCTCTTGTGCTAGGGACACAGAAAAAAATGTCAATCATAGTTTTGGAGACACACTTTATTTTTTCGTTATTCCCTATATGTCATTAATTCACTTCAATCTCTGTTACAATAAGCTTCTTCAAAAAATTTTTTGTATAATTGTACGAGATTTCCTGCCCTCTACCATTTCGAAGTGATTATTAATTCTTCCTGTCTTCCAATTAAGCCATTTGGATACCGAATAAAATCATCGGACTAGAGTCCCAACCCGCGACTTTTGGTATACGAGGTTAGCACGCTAACCCCTACACCAAGCCCCGAGGGCAATTCAAGATTTTAAATTTATAAGTATGGAAAAATATTTATATTTTGTCAGCATGGCATTCTCCTATCTTTTTCCTATGAAGTAAGTACAAGAGTAAAGTGTGCTTCAAACAATTTTGAGAGCAAAATGAAAATGTACATTTGAAAGAACATCGAAAAAATAATTGATTTTTGAATTTTAATCAAAATCTTTAGAACGAATTTTGAGAAAATCGAAAAAAACTGAAAAAGTACATCAGTAAAGTATTAATACTTTTTGGCGGATTTTGTTTAAAAGCTTATTTTCATGCTCTAGGGAGGTGCCTAACTTAAATATAAAATTTCAGTCAAAAAAAAAAAAAAAAAAAACTTTCTCTATATATTATTAACATATATATAGAGGTAAGAGAAAGTAAAAATGGTAAAATATTTATATTTGGCTACCACGGCGACCATTTCTCTTATCTTTCCTATGAAGTCCAAGAATAAAGTGGCCTTCAAACAATTTTGAGCGCAAAATAAGATACATTTTTAAGAGCATATAAAAAATGATGATTTGATATTTGAATTTTAATAAAAATCGTTGGAGCAAATTTTGAGAAAATCGAAAAAAAAAAAACTGAAAAACTACATCTGTAAAGTACTAGTACTTTTTGGCCGATTTGGATTAAAAGCTTTTTTTCTCGCCTCAGGGGAGTGCCTTTAATATAAAATTTCAACCTGCTAGCTCAATTCCTTCAGGCTTTAAATTGAACACAGACACACAGACATAACATGTCGCGAAAACCACTTTTTTGGATTCAGGGGACCTCAAAACGTGTATATCCATCAAAATCTCGACATCGAATTTTTGACATGAATCCAATACTTTATATAGTAATATAAAATTATTTTTTTCTTGATAGTTCAATTGTTCATAGTACTATAAACAATTGAACTTTAATCAAAATCATAAGTTCTTTTAAAATATCGAATCTTTAATTTAAGCAAAAAAAGATTGGAACTTCAACCATAAGATCTTTAATTTACGTCAGTAACACAGAGGTACTCGAATCTAATCCTCTTATGGCAAAAAATTAATTTTAATTAAATTGGAGATCAATAAAATTTAAAAAAAGAAACGCGGTCTAAATGGTCTGAGATGCCGAAAAAGATATTTAAAAAAAAAAAATTCTCAAAAATTCCCTCTCTGACTGATCTAGTTGAAATTTGTAAGCCTCTCAAGAAAGATAAATTTCTAAATGCTATATTAAAGTTAGTACGTGCTTTAAAAATTAGCGTGGCCTGGATTTTATTTAGAGGAAGGAGTTTTTTTCTAGTACAATTTTTTTTTTTTTTACTTGTTCGAAATTCAATTTTACCTTTCATTTCTCAATCAATATTTTTATTTATCTGATTTGAAAACGAAGAAATTGTCATGGAATTTTGTTTGGTAATCAATTTGATTTTTTTTTTTATAACTCTTTCTAATGAAAGAAGATTTCTTCCGACGATCATGTCTTGTAAATCCGGTGTGTATGAGAATGTGTATGGACCTTGGAGAGTCGCTGACCGGTTTACTCGGCCATTAGGTTAGTGCACTCATCTGTGGACATTGTACCTATTCCTAGATGACAATTATCTAGTTTTTTATATTCAATTCTCAATTTTTCAATTATATTCTTAAATTATACTCATAAATCAATTTACTCTACTACATGATAGCATTTTGGTTACGAAATTGATTCTCTTACTAGTTCAATGGATCTAGGTCTCCCAGATGAGAAGAAAATTTAAAAAAAATCTTGCCCGTTTTGGCCGGTGGGCTAAAAAGTTTACAAAAGGTATACAATAAAAATATAAAAATAAGGGATGCAAATACAATATTAAAAACAATCTCAATACAATACCAAAACAAAATAAAAGCAATATAAATACAATATTAAAAAATCTCTTCTTTGCCAATTATTATTACCGCGGCGCGGGTTCGGCGGTCCTTATTCTACCACTCCGGCCTATCTAAAGAAGATGTCTCCGACAGGCCAAGATCGGTCATATCTTCCTTGATCCGATGAAACCAAGTCAAATTTTAAAAATTATTTAATGATATATTCTATGAATATCAATTTTTATAAAGAAAAAAAAAAAAAACAATGGCATGAAAAGTGTTCTAAAAACAAAATTTGTATTTGTTTTCACCTTCACCCCCTGAGAAAAAATGTTCCTGTAATCATTACTATACAGTATATAAAGCGCTAGCTAGCCACTGACTTTCTGATTGGCCAGAGTAAAAGGAAATGGATTCAGAGAGGGAAATTTAAAATTTCCAAACAGTGAGCAAGAATAAATTTGATGCATTAGCACGGTGAAGGAAAGCAAGGGGATCCAGGGGGATGTAGCACTTGTATTATAAATAAATAAATAGGTGTTATTTTATTATACCTTCCAACGAATATGAATCACCTTCAGAAACGAGAAGTATTAAATCCCTCAACAATAACATTTAAGTTTAATTTTAAACTTTAGCCCTACCATTAACTTTCGCTTTTGGGGCTCTGAGTTTCTTAAATCTTTTAAATCCAAATTTGAGATTGTGTTCTAGTATAAATTGCACACCTGTTGATTTTTAATCTCACTCAGCTGGTAAGTGTGTATTACTTTTCCATAAGGAGAATCCCCCACTCTCTATTTTTTTTTGCTTCCTCTCCTCGATCGTCCTCAATGCCACCAACAAGGCATTTCCTCAATGCTGATTCTTGGGTGCATTCAATTCAATAAAAAAAGTGATCTTAAACCTAGTGCTAAAGTGTTTTCAATTTGTTCTTTGCAGCTTTGCTCCGGGGGTTCCATAACTGATCTCGTCCAGGGCTTAAAGAAACGTGGAGAGAGATTAACAGATGACCAAATTGCTTACGTTATTCGCCAAACGGTTGAGGTGAGTCACACATATTGCTAATTATTTATTTAATTAGAACATCTATAATGTATGAATTCAAACTTTTTTTTACAACTTTCTAAGGGATTTAGATTCAATGAAAACAAAACTTGACATATGAAATTTATGTAAAAATTTGTTTTCAACTAAATTCATTTACACATTTTGTTTATTTGAGGTCGTTTGAGTATTTTTTAATACTATTTATTTATTTATATATAATAACGATGTTTACTAATAGTGGTGGAGGTCACAAATTTTGTAAATTTCCAAAATAGGTTGCGGATCTTGATAAATGAATCGTTATTTAATTAATTATACGTATTCTATTAATGCGAAATTCGTCAATAATAAATAATTTATTTGTTATTTTTTTTTTTTTATTAATTTTGGTTAATAAATAATTTATTATTTACAAATTTCTTATATCCCTCTGAAGTCTCATTCTATTTCGTTTGTTGAATTAACATATAAAATTCTAATATTAGAAAAGATTAAAATTTAATTCACGGTCTATTTATTTATTTTTTTATTAACATTCCATCTCATTCTTCGTTTAATCTCTACACTAAAATGGATTAGATAAAATGAGTTTAATTTTTTTAATTTAAACTAGTAATTGTTGGCTCTAGTTCAAATATGATTTTATTAGGTAAATTAAAACTAAAAACACAAGAGGATATGTTTCAATATATTAATATTTTTTTTTCAGTTTTAATTTAACTAATATGAATACATTTTTTTAAATATATTTTTACTTTCTCTTACCTATATATGTTAATATATAGAAAGTATTGGATTCATGTCGAAAATTCGATGTCGAGATTTTCATGGATCTTCCCCTTAGTCCAAAAAAGTGGTTTTCGCGACATGGTCTGTCTCTGTATGTGTGTGTCCGTCTGTGAACAAAATCTCAAGTACGAAAAGAGCTAGAAGATTGAAATTTTATATTTAAGTTAGGCACCACCCTGTGACGTAACACGAAGCTTTTGAATAAAATCGGTCAAAGAATATTAGTACTTTACTGATGCACTTTTTCAATTAATTTTACATTTTGAAAATCGAATGTACCGTACTGTAGGGAACTAAATACATGTCGACGCAAAAAATCTGGTGTTACAAGCACAGAACACAACTTTCAATTACCGAAGGTAAGAGTCATTTGTGTGCTGTGCGACCAGTCACACCAGATTTTTTTTTTTAAGTAAAAATAATATTTTTTTTTTTTTTTGAATTTCTCTTTGCCTCGATGATCGTTCTAATTTTTATAAAATTCATATTTTTAATTAAATATAAAAAAAAAAATTAATTAAATTTTATTTTTTTCCACTCGATAAATAAATGTTATAGACTTATTATCAACTATTATCGTTCTGAGAAGGGCAAAAAAAATTTATTCGCAATCTGTCATTTTTTTTTACTTTCTTTAAACTAATTAATTATTGGCTAAATATATTCAAATTACTCGAAAAATTGTTTAGCGCAGAAAAATCAATTAAAATCATGATTCTACCTAAGATGAATAAAATTCATTAGTGTGTTGGTCATTTGGGTTGCCATTACGAATTTTGCATTTACTTTATTAACCATGCATGGAATTGTAGAGATTACAATTTATAAATGATATTCACACAATTATTGTCTCATCTTTTTAGAGACAACTAAATTCAATCCTTTAAAATTTCGTTTTAATTTATGAAAAGCAATTATGACTCGAAAAAATCAGCCGATAGACTGCTAAATTTCTCTTTTATAAACTATCATTTAATTTTACTAATTTTTTTTTTTTAGAGATGTTAGGGCCGATTTCATCACTCATGGTCAAGTAGCAAATTTAAATGAAATATATATAGAGTGAGAAACTATTGCGATCATGTCAAAAATTCACTGTCGAGATTTTGATGGATAAGTGTTTTGAGGTCCCCTGAGTCCAAAAAAGTGGGTCCCGCAAATTGGCCTGTCTGTCTGTGAACAAAATATCTCAAGAAGGAAAAGAGCTAGGAGGTTGAAATTTTATATATAATTTTGGTACCCTCCCGGACACTCAAAATAATTTTTTGAACAAAATCGTCCAAAAACTACTAGCACTTTACTGATGTACTTTTTTTAGTTTTTTTCGATTTTCTCAAAATTCGCTTCACCGAAATTGATTAAATTTCATAAATCAATTATTTTTTACATGCTCTTTAAAAAGTACATCAGTAAAATTTTTCGTGAAAATTGTTTTAATTACACTTTACTGATGTATTTCAGATTTTTCAAATTCATTTTGCGGCTCTTTCTTCCATAGACCCAATATTAAATCCCTATGGGGATTTGCATGTTAATTTCGATTCAAAAGGGGAACCCTCCTTTGAAACATTCTACACAATTTAAAATTTTTTTTCCAATTATTTTGAAATGTATTTATTTAGGATTCTCTCTCCCCCTCCCTAGGGAGGCGCGGACTAGTCTAAGGGGAGGCGCGAATATTGGCCACCAAGATCAATTTTCCAAATTATTGCTAGTTTCAAAAATAAAATAATAAAATTTAGAAGATTCTGAGACGGAGGTGTATTATTTTATTAAATGGGTGGGGGGCGCAGATTAAATATTTTTAAGGGGGACCTTGTAACATAAAGTTTGGAAGTAAGACTCATTCTAGAAAATTATACTATGTGTAAAATCCAAAGGCGGATCCAGGGAAGTTTTTCAGGGTTTTAATTTTTTCCTGACTAGACGCGAAGCTCTCCGAAGGCGATAGCATTGTTAATTACTGTATTTATTAAGATTGGATTAGGGGTTGAAAAATTTAAAAAAAAAAATGTTTTTTAAATTTATTTTAGCTAAATCGAAGCCAAATACATAGAAAACATTCAAAAAATAGCGTTGATTATTATTTTATTATATTAAGGGTTGATTATGGGTGAGGAAGGGTTGATTATTTAAGAAAGGCCTTGGAATATTCCAAATCACTTGTTGACATTTTTTTCCATCTCTAAATAAAGTTAGATTAGAGTAAAAGATATTTTTTTACTTTTAATAAAAAGGGAATTGTTATTTTTATCTATTTTATTCCTATCGAAAGAAAGACAAGTCTCGTTCAGTCGAGCTTGTGGCTAGGCGGCAGGCGCGCCGAGCTGCTCTGTTTTTTAGTTGAGTTTAAAGTGAATCAAAGTGAATAATTATAATAGTGTAACCCACCCTGACCACTCAGTCAGCCAACACACCCTCTTGAGAGTCTTATTAAAGGTAATTATTATGCATTTTATCGTTGAAAAAAAAAATTATAGAAACAAATAATTTGACTGCGAAAAACGATTCTTTTAAATATGAAATTAAATGTTTTGCATTTCACTAAGGGTAGAGGGGGAATATAAGTTGTTGGAAGGGGAGGAGGGGAAGTGTAGGTGTCATTAAAAAAAAAAAATTAGTTTTTTATCTTTTTCTATTTAAGACATTTGTATCCATTTCGGACTCAAAATAAAATAAAAATTAAAATAATTATTTATAAATGTATTCAAATTATTTTGAGAGTACTTTCGCGGTGAAGGCTCCCATTTCCTTAAAGGGGGAGGGGGGGGTATGAAGGCATTAACCAGAGGGGTTAATGCCCCATCCCCTATAATGCACAAAGATATATAATGTTTGTTTAATATCTTTTACTAAAAAATAAGTGCATTCCGTTTGAGTTAAAATTTATATTCAATATTTAGCAAATAGTATAGTGGAGTAGAAACATTTTAATGTCATTCTAAAATTTCTTATTACTGGGGCGGAATTAATTTTTTAAGATTTCGAAACTCTCATAAACAGATAATAATAACACTGGGTAACTAAGGAACCCATCGAATCCCTTGCAGAATTTTGTAGAAATTTTTTTCATTAGGTAGAAAAGTAAGATATGATTAGTCCACTTAGAATTTTACTGGGGTGAGTTACCGCATCTTTTTGTATATAGAACTGAATTTTCACTTTCTCTTACCTATGTATAAGTTAATATACATATATATAGAAAGTATTAGATTCATGTCAAAAATTCGATGTCGAGACTTTGATGGATATACACGTTTTGAGGTCCCCTGAATCCAAAAAAGTGGTTTTCGCAACATGGTCTGTCTGTCTGTGTGTTTGAGTTCAATTTAAAGGGGAGGGGGGAAGAGGGGTCATAAGATTAATTATTTTTAAGGGAGGCGTGGTAACATAAAGTTTGGAAACCACTGCTCTATTGTATATAAAATATCAAATTATGAAATTAAAATTTTGAAAAATAACCATAATTTATTTAACTTTACATTTTATTTTGAAATTAAAAAATAAATAGCCACTGGGCCATATTTTTATTCTATAAAGCCCTCTAGGCCCTTGGCCTATGGCAGGGTAGATCATTAGTTTCTGGTGCCAAAGGTCAAGGGTTCATATCCCGTCCCAGGCGAGAATTTTATTTCAATTGAATTGGATACCAATTGGATACCCCCCCCCCAAAAAAAAAAACATATATATAGGCCCCCGCATTCTTCCCTTCCCTTCTTGAACGCTTTTTCTCTATTTGTCTATTTATCTTAACCATTCTAACCCAATAGAATAAATTAAATTTCTTTCTATGTTAATTCCTTAAAATTAATTTCCTTAATGTTTTAATAATTTTAAAAGCATCATTAAAAATTTTACTAGGTCAGTTTTTATATTAAATAATATTATTAGTCTATTTACACTTGTATATTTATTTCTATTTTAAATTTCAAATGAATCCCATAATACTTAATCGTTTTATAATTTTTCTCTCATAGTTCGTGTTGTTTAGGAAGGCGTTTTATTTACTGAATTTATGAATAACTCGTGTACTGCAACGCACAGCGGCTTTTTTAAAAGTATAATTCTTATATCTCGTGAAAACGATTATTTTTCCGTATATAATAATTTATTTAACACTATTTGCAATTCATGAAATTTAAAAATTCAATTAATTGAAGAGAGCCTTCTATTTAATTAGACGAAGAACGGTAAAAGAAATGTATCAATTGGCATTTTGGCAAATGCGGTCAGTTATTAAAAAAAAAAAATTGTATCGTTACTTCCTGCAAATAGGGACGTGGTATCGAATAAAACCTACTACTTGGTATCGTATCGAAAGGAAAGCATCGATACCAGTAAGTAAATTTTTTCGGCATCTTAGGCCTTTTATACTTTAAACAAAATACTTGTTATTAAATTAAGATATATATTGTGGTCCAAGCATTATTATTTATACCATTTGGTAATCAAATGAGCATTATATTATAGAAAACTCTCAAATGAAATTGGGATTGGGACTCGGTTTGGATTAAGACAGACAGGACTGGATACAGACAGACAGATGGACACTCCACCATTATATTACCAATAAATACTATATATACAGTATATAAATTTTATTATATATAGAATTTTTTAAGGGATAATAAGCCGTAGGCCTATATATTTTAATTATTAATTGCCTGAAACGAGTTGACTAAAAAATTGCAGCTCTTGATTAAGAAAAGGCAAGAGTCCGCCGCAAGGGGGGTGGAGCGGCTAGTATAGTCTAAATTTGTTTATTGTTTAAAGCCTATATGGCCTAGGATGCCAAAAAGACTTGAAAAACAAATTATATTTGAATGAGTATTATTCATTCGATACCAAGGGCTGATACAAGGCGGGGGGGGGGGGGGTTAAGGGGGAAAGTACCCCCTTTACCCCCCCCCCGAGATATGAAAAAATACCTTTTTTTCGAAAAAAAAAATGTATTTTTAATGTAAAATTTTAAAAATTAATACTTAAAAATTTGATTAGTATTTATATTCTGGCCAACAAGTACAGAATGCGCCTTTAAATTACCGAAATTAAGAAAAAATAGTGTGCTGTGCGACGAGTCACACCAGATTACCCCCCCCTCCCGAGAACACCTCTGGATCCGCCCTTGTTCGATACCGACATTCAAGTACTCATATGAGTTAAGTATAGAAAAAAAAAATATCGAGTACAAAAAGTACTAGTATCGGATCAAAAGTATCGATGCGCTTTTCCTGTCCCTAACTGCGAACTTTGAGTAGGTTGAAAAAAAAGGTTTGAGATTTTTCTTTGAGAGGTTTTATCTAATTTCACATGGAATAATTTTAATGAAATTCTTAAATTGTCTTTACTATAATTAATTATAATTTCTATAATTGTATATTTTCAAATTTAACTGAATATAATTGTGTTATTAATATTAAAAATTAGAAGAAAGAGAAGAAATTATTTTTTATTTATTCTCTCACATAACTTTTGAAAATACATTAAAAAAAAAAAAAAATAAACAGGAAACAGTGGAAAAAAATATCTATGATTCCCACCGAAAAAAAAATCCTTTGAAAGCGGAAAGACATTCATTGTAAAACATGATCAGATGGGATCTTCAATTGAGATTGTTTATATTCTCTCAAACTGGTTTCTTCGGAAAAAAAAAATACTCTATGATAGATGTGCAATTGATTCACATTGAATTATTATCGTTAGAAGAAAAGTGGGGGTGGGGAACAAGAGAGAGATATAATAAATATTTTTTCGAATATCTCTTGCAGTATATCTCGCGGTTTAGCAGCGGTGAGCCGATTTCATTTAAAAGAATTTTATTTTGAGTATTTAATTAGATTTTTCGGTTATAAAAAGTTAATCTACAATTTATTGGTGAGTTTTATAATCTAATTCATTTCTAGGTTTTTTGACCCCTAGCTAGACCATTCTCTATGCCGCAAAAACTGACGGGAAATATTTTCTTGATGGATATGTTAATTGAAAAGGCTGTAGCTAGTAAATTTTTTTCAGTAAGATGATCCGAGAAGTAATCACTAGGGCTGTGCAAAATAATCGATTATTTGCCGATTATTTTCTTAAAAAAATAATCACAAACAAAATAAACACACAACTTTCTCCTACCTTCGGTAATCGTTCGGTGCTTGTCACACCAGATTTTTCGGGTCGACATATATTTAGTTTCCGCCGATATATTAGAATTCAAGATTTAAAATTTATTAGTATAGGAAAATATTTATATTGTTACCATGGCAACCATTTCTCCTATCCTTCCTATGAAGTGCAAGAGTAAAGTGGTCTTCAGAAGATTTCAATGGCAAAATGAGAATCGAAAAAATAATTGATTTTTGAATTTAAAAAAAAAAATCGTTGCAGCGAATTTTGAGAAAATCGAAAAAAAAACGAAAAACTACATCGGTAAAGTACTAGTACTTTTTGGCTGATTTTGATTAAAAGTTTATTTTCACGCCCTAGGTGGGTTTCTAACTTGAATATAAAATTTCAACCTCCTAGCTCATTCCTTCGTGCTTAAAATTCAACAGCCACTTAGTAACAGACCATGTGGCGAAAACCACTTATTTATGGATTCAACCTCAACAAGTGTATATCCATCAAAATCTCAACACCTGACTTTTTGACATGAATCCAATACTTTCTCTCTCTCTCTATATATATATAAATATTAGAATATATATATATGTATTGATATATTAACATATACATATAGGTAAGAGAAAGTAAAAATGGAAATTTTGTCTGTCCGGATTCAATAATCGATTAATCGGAATAATCGATTATTTTTCATAATCGATAATCTATTATTTTTTTCCAAAATCTAACAACCCTAATCATCTCTCACAAATGAATAAATTCTAAAGAAAATAAAATATTTTTTAACACCAAATGAAGCAGCAGTCAGTCTTAAAATTAGCCTTTACGAATTGAAACGTAAGAGTACTGGAGACATATTTGGATTTAATTAAATAATGCTAAAACTGTCACACCTTAGGTGTTAAGTTTCATTTCGTTGAAGCTAAAATCCTTTCAACCTGCTCCTTCATTTAGTGTTAAAATACAACAGCCACTTCGCAAATTGATAAAATATTTATTTATAATTCCTAACAATATATAAAATTTTAACACCATGCCTCTTTCACACTACAAGAATTTTAGGACTTAAAAAATTTCTAATAAATTGAATCATAGAAGACCGAATAGACAAATCTATTCCAAATCAATATTCTTGATGGATTTTCTCCTATTATTAATCTAATAAGTTTTTATTTTTTATTTTTCAGGCTCTGATCTACCTCCATGGCAATCACTGTATGCATCGTGACGTTAAAGGTCACAATATCCTCCTCACAGATGATGCCCGAGTCAAATTGGTCGATTTTGGAGTCTCCTCTCATTTGGGTGCGACCCTTGGGAGGAGGAATACAAGCGTCGGGACGCCCTATTGGATGGCGCCTGAGGTGAGTCTCGTCACATACAATTGAAAAAATAATTTCTTTTTTGGTATATATCACTCAGTGCATATATATTGACACTATCATAAAACTTTTTAATGCCATTGAGTTAAACATATTAATCACAATTTCTTAACTAATTATAAAATTCAATTTAATCTAGAAAATTAAAGCCGGTAAACAAAAATACCTCCAATTGTCCGGTTTCGATTAGATTTTCAAAAAAAAAAAAATTTTTAAGTCAAAATTAATAATAAATAAGAAATTAGATATACAATATTTAAGATATTATATATTAATACATCGCGTATGTGAGCCTCGAAGGGAATTTATATAATGAAAAACAATATTTATTAATTCATATACCCGAAAAAAGTAAGGGTGTGCCGCCGGAAGTTGAACCACGAATCCACACCGAGTACAAATTGGTGGATCCGTGGTTCAACTCTCGGCGGCACATCCTTAATTTTTTCGGGTATATGAATTAATAAATATTTAGTTAAAGTTAATTATCGAAAATTTCTTATTTCTTATATCTCTTATCGAATGATTTCTTATTTGTATTATTAATTTTGTACAACTTCATAGTGTAGAAAGTAAAATTGATTTTTAACTTTGCCCACCAACCATAGGTTGGGCAGGTAAAGTTAATGTAATCGTAAAGAAAATCGACATTTTTCTGAAGCTGCCAAAATTTTGAGGTCCCCTGAATCCATTTAAGTAGTTTTTGGAATGATGTCTGTGTGTCTGTGAGTGTGTGTCTGGTAATTTTTTTCGTCAACGAAAACTCAAAAACTATTTGTTCAATTGTTTTGAAATTTTGCACACATAAACTAGTGGTAGAGGCCAAGAATTGAAAAGCTATTGGTATACATCGGACCATTCCCTCTAGGCTCTAGGGAGGACCAATATTTTTTTCTTACATAACCTATAATTTTTTTTATATATTCAGAAACTAGACTTTCTCCCGAGTAAAATGATATATAATATGTAAAACATCGGACCATTAGGGGGGAGGGGCAATATTTTTTTTCTTGAATAGTGGGGTGGACAAAGTTGTGCGCTCGGCTTAGTCCGACCTTTTATTTTTTTAATTAAATTTTTCGGTCTTTTTTTTATAATTTATTTAACTTTCTTTTTCGGCATCGGAGGTCATTTAGACCCAGTCCCTATTTTATTTCAATTTATTGTTTAGCCAATTAAAATGAAATTTTGGATGGAACGAACCCTTGACCCCTACATAAACTCTACCACTGCATTATAGCCCAGAAGTAGCCCTCTTGTTTGTGAACTACTGTAGATTTTTAAAAAAATATACAACGAATATGTTCCTATTTTTATTAAGTATTTTTAGCAATTTTTTTTCTAATTAAAAATAGAAAAAAAAATTCTATTTGAAACCATTTATCGTTGTTTGTATTTAAGTCCTCGTTTAGCTCGGTTTCAAATAGTCCGATAGTCTCTGAAACCGATAGGCCGAAATTAGGGTTTGGAAAAAACCGGAAAATTTTGAAAACCGGTAAACCGGTTTTAAACCGGTTTTTTTTTCAAATGTAAATCAAGGAAAAAAAAAATAAAAAAATACTCAAAGCAAAATTTTATAGAATTATTTTTTAATAACCGCGCCCTTGCCTGCCACTCCAAAATGGCTTAAATAAAATCATCGGACTGCCTGGGATCCAGTGGCGCAACCAGGGGGGTTTAGGGTTTTAACCCCCCCAGAAGAGAAAAAAAATTCAAATTTCTATATATTATTACAAATTATTAGAAAAGAAAAAAAAAATTGTATCCTTTTTATTATAAAAAAATAATTTCTTAAAAATATGTTTATTTTATTTAAAAAAAATTTTAACAAAAATGAAAAATTGCTTATTTTTCGTAGAGTATTAATATAAAATATATATATTATATATAAGAAATAAAAAAAAAAACTAATTCTTTTGTTATTTCTCCTAAATCATAAAAAACAAAAGACTAATATAAGACTCTACATTCATTTATTGAAATTTGAATTTGTCAATGGTGTTTTGAGAGAAAGGTGATTTGAGATGAACACGTCGAGAGCTGGTCGACCAGTCCCGTCAGGACCGGACCGATTTTTGAGGAGAAGGGAGGTGAAGGGCCTCTCACCCCCAAACATTGGGAACCGGCTTAATGGCTTCGAGCTAGATACCGGTACACATGGGTTGGTGCGTGTCAGCGTGCACGATGCACCAGGGGAAAACAACCGGAGAAGGTTTTTTTTTTTGTAGGCTATTGAGGATTTTTTTTATGCCATAACCTTATTGAAATTTGACAATTATTTAAATAAAAATTTTACTTAAATTCGAATTATCTAAGAGGCAGTGGCGTACCGAGGGGGGGGGGGGGGGGCGAGGGGGGCGGTCCGCCCCACGCCCCGAGCCGGCATAGGCCCCCAATATTTATAAAAAAAAAAATTTAATGAAAATTTCCCTTTAAAAGGCCCCGGGGCCCTCAGGGCTCAAGTAAAAATGGGAAAATTTAGATAAAAAAAAAGAAAATTTAATAAAAATTTCCCTTTGAGAGGCGCCCGAGGCCCTCAGGGCTCAAGTAAAAACAAAATTTAATGAAAATTTCTCTTTGAGAGGCCCCGGGGCCCTTGGGGCTCAAGTAAAAACAAAATTTATTGAAAATTTCTCTTTGAGAGGCCCCGGGGCCCTTGGGGCTCAAGTAAAAACAAAATTTAATGAAAATTTCTCTTTGAGAGGCCCTGGGGCCCTTGGGGCTCAAGTAAAAAACAAAATTTATTGAAAATTTCTCTTTGAGAGGCCCCGGGGCTCAAGTAAAAACAAAATTTAATGAAAATTTCTCTTTGAGAGGCCCCGGGGCCCTTGGGGCTCAAGTAAAAACAAAATTTATTGAAAATTTCTCTTTGAGAGGCCCCGGGGCCCTTGGGGCTCAAGTAAAAATGGGAAAATTTAGATAAAAAAAAGAAAATTTAATGAAAATACCCCTTGGGGTTCAGGGATATACGGTATTTTAAAAATGTTTTTGTGTATGGAGGAGAGGGATATTAAAAGATAACCACCCCCCCCCCCAAAAAAAAAAAAAATTCAATATAAGGCCCCCTCTTCTAGTTCCGCCCCAGGCCCCCAACTGCCTCGGTACGCCTCTGCAAAGAGGGGCTGCGCGTCTAGTCAAAACCCCCCCCAGGAGCAAATCCTGGTTGCGCCACTGCTGGGATCCGAGCCCAAAAAAATTATTATTACTACTATTCTGATCCAGTGCCTGCTTGAGGATTTGTTTACATTCATAGAATACAAAAAATACATAAATTTCTCTATACATTTCCTATGGGAGAAATCGTAACTTTATGAATTAATAACTCAAAAAATTGTAGGAATTTCGGGACCCGAGTATTTTTCCTGGACTCTCCATAACGTCCTCTATAAGACTGCAAAATTTCGGTTTCAAAATTCCAACGGAAAGTTGGCCAAACAGAGCGAGACAGACGGACGGATAGACCGACACTCCGCTATTATTATAAAGATCTATAGATTATTTAAGTACTAGAAAAAAGGAGAAAAAATATAAATAATCTATAATTTTTTTTTTTTTTATTTGTCCAAGGTCTTTTTCGGCATCTAAGGCCATTTAAACCCCATCTCTATTTATTTCAAATGATTGATAGCCAATTCAAATGAAATAAATTTTTCTCGGTTGGAACGGGAAGCGAACCCGAAACCCCAAGCTACTAGAAGCTATTGTAATATCTTCTCTCTGAGCCATGGATCACGGGCTAAATTTGAATACAAGTATTAATGAAGAAAAAATTTAAAAAAAAACCGAATTCGGTTTTTCGGGAAAAACTCGGTTTCTCGGATTTTGAAAATTAGCCAAAAAACCGGTATACCGGTTTCGGTTTCCACCGGTGTCCAAACCCTAGCCGAAATCCCTTTTGCCGCCTCAAAACTGGTGAATGACGATATTAATTAATGTCCCTATATCAAGAATAGATGAATACAATTTTCATTTGGGCTTAATTGAATAAAATTTAAGCCTATCTTACTACCGTGATCGTATAAAACTTTTTCACAAACCGCCACATCCTCTTCCTCTCTCAAGTTTGAAATTTAAATTGCCAAGTTGCCCTTGGAAAACACTACAATAGTGATTTCCTGTAAATGCGTTTATCCTATGTATTCAATTATAATGGATTTGTATATCCGACTCCTTTTAACGTAAATATTTGTGTTTAGGAATTGAACATTATTTATCTTTTTAAAGGAGTATACAGAACTGACTAACAATAAAAACCTTGATTCTTTACCTTCAATGACGGCCCATTTTATTTTATTTTTTTTTTTATTCACATTTTGTTGCTCTATCCTTTGTATTTTATCTCAGGGTAACTAACCTTATCCTTTCTGGTTTCATGTGACATTCGGCCTTATGCAACCAGTTCCCAAAAAGAAAAATTTTAAAATCAAACAGCTTAACTCGAAGAAATTTGTAGTATTTAATAAATTATTCATAAATACTACTTTCTATACATGGTTCCATAATGTGCAAATTCCCCCACCCTTACATCAATAATGCTCAATCATTTTCTTTCCATAACCAGTTTTATAAGACAGGATCAGTTAATAAACAAACATGAAATCGTAATAAGCATTTTCTTTCTCTTCTCGCTTCTTTCACAAGTTGTATCTCTTACAAATTGCTCTCGAAAAGATTAGATCAGAGCAAGAGAAAGAGAGAGAGCTGAACTGTAATGGTCATTTGGATCAAGTGCAAGGTCAATGGCCATTTTACTCTTGAAATATTCATGATTTTGTGAGAGGGGCCGAAATGCCATATGCAGAGTATTTCTCTCTCGCAGCCTCTTTTTACTGCTCATTATCCAATTACCTTTAAATGATTGTCATTTTTCTCTCTCTATTACCTTCTTTGGAAAAAATCTGAAAAGAAAATAGGGATAATTTGAAAGAAATTTTGTAATTTAAAATCAATAAAAAAAATTTTGTACTTGTGTCGTATTTTAATATGGAATAGTAAAAAAGAAGAAGAAATAGAAATTATTTTGATATTAACTAGTTTAATAGAAGGATTGGTTGTCATCCAACCTCTAACGAATTAAATTCCCAATAAAAGAAAAGTTTCGGCAATAATGCAGATGAAGATGCCATTATTTAATTAAAGCCGAAACTTTTTCTTTTATTGGAATTTTAATCCGATAGAGACTATCCTTGTATTTTAAAGTTCCCTTAATTTTAAGGTGATATTAAATTTAATTTCAATTTTTTCTTCTTCTTTACTAGTCCATATTAAAATAGAACAAAATTTTTTTATTGATTTTAAATTACAAAATTTCTTTCAAATTATCTTTACTTTCTTATCCCTCTCCTATTAATCAATTGTTGGACACAGCCATTTAATTCAGAGGTCTCGTAGATCACTTGCCATGTTTTTCGTTTTTGGGTAGACTGCTTACCTTGCTTGCATTTTTGAAAATTCATCATCTCGATACCTATTTTCTTCTTATTCATTTGAATAAGATATTAATATTCAATGAATACCCCAATTCGGATTTGACTGAACACTAAACAACAAACATATTTGTTAAATATAATTTTATATAATCGAACTGAAAAATATGATTGAGAAATAATTATGAAATGAAAAAGAAATATGAACAGATTTATGCTGAGGAACTTTGACAGATGAAATAATTTAATATTTCTCTCTTTAGAATCAGAATTCAAGGCATAATCATAATTAGTCCACAGGATATTATTTAGAGAAGATAAAAATCTATTCTTATTAGTTCTATTAATTTATTATTTATTATTTAAGTTAATTTTAAACAATGAAAGATTCTTAACTAATTGGAATGTGAAATTAATTTAGTCCCTTGTGGACGAAAACAGTTCAAAGGCGATGGGCCCCGAGTTTCTGTTTTAAAAATGAGTTCAAATTTTGAAGACATTTTTTATTGCAATTGAAAAGGGTACCTGCTATTAAATTTCTAAAAATAAGGGCCACGCTAATGCACATATTATTTCAAATTTTTTATTAGATAATTTTTTATCCATACACTATCGGCGGAAATAATCTAGTCTGCATTTCCAGTTTATTTTTTTAATAGTTCCAATTTCTCCTCCTCTCTTACTACTTCCTTATGAATCCAATCGATAATATTATAATATAATTTATTAATTTATTCCTCCTTCATTTGCACTCTCGCTCAATTTTTTTTTATTTTTCATGCAGATTTCAAGCCTGAGGGTTTTTAAAGTCTTCGTTCGTATTTATTTATTATATACTTACAAGCAGCTTTCTCTAAAAATTCAATTTTTTTATCATATTTATTAAACTTTAATATTTCTTATATAGAAGATATTAAAATAATTTTTATTTTAAAAAACGCTCTCAACTTTCCATTTTTTTTTTTTTTTAATTACGTACCTTCCGTTTTTAAATAAACATTTTTTTGTTTAATATTTTAAGAAATTTATACCAAAAACAGTCTAAAAAAATTGATCTCTCATTTGAACGTCAATTGATCTAAAAAAATTAATTTAATTTTGATTAATTTCTCAAATTATTGCAAATTCTTAATTATCATTTAGACTGGGTCTGCTCTAACACACTACTGTAAGCAGCAAAGCCTTTAAGGTTGGGGAAGAGGGGTCCGGGCCCCCTCGCCCCCCCCCCCCCTATATACGCCCCTGTCTCGAAGTACAGTATTTTGATTAAATCTATTATAATAGTGAAGGTTTAGTTTGAGTATTTAATTATCCCATCAACAAATGATCTTTTTTGCCTAGCAAAATGTCATTAGTAATTAATATTGTTCATAAATTTTCTATCCTCATTGTATTATTTTTTAAATACTAATTTTCATCGTTTTTTTTTTTCCTTCTTCTATACCCACATTTTGATTTATTAATGTTTTGTCTGATAAAAATAATGCATCTCTTAAAATCAAAACAATAAAATTTTTTTTCTGAATTCTCTTAATTTTCTTTTCAATTAGAGAGACAATTCATCATTTCATTCATCACTTTATATTCATATCATCACAATGGATTTGAAGATATAAAAATTATTTGTATAATTTCTATCATTATTTTTCTATTTGAACCATACTTGAACAGATCTAACCTAGTTATTTTTTGTTTTTACTTTTTCTTTTATTAATAGTAATTATTTAATTATTTTCAAAGAAATTTTACATTTCTCTCCTTAAAAAAACTCCAAAAGACTTTTTGAAAAAATAAGAGTAGGGACTTTTTGACACAGTGTGTCCTTTTCGAGTTGGCTTTGACACTCATCTTATTTTGTACTAAAAAATCTGGTATGACTGGCGTACAGCACACAACTTTCTCTTACACTTCGGTAAGAGCTAAGAGAAAGTTGTGCACTGTGCTGGTCACACCAGATTTTTTGTGTCGTGATAATTTAGTTTCCGATAGCATCTTAATTCCAAACTTCCATTTTAAATGTTGACTGCTTGAAATAAACTATGGTTATTTTTCAAAATTTTAAACTCATATTTGAATATTTTATACACAATAGAGAGAGATTCTAAATAAATACAAAATTTCATAAGAATTGGAAAAAATTTTGTAAAATTTGTAAAAAGTTCCAAAGGGTGTACCCCCTTTTGAATCGAAATTAACATGCAATTCCCATTAGGGATTAACATTGGCTCTATGGAAGGGAGAGCCGGAAAGTGAATTTTGATTTTTGTAATATCCGGACAGACCAATTTGCCGGACCGACTTTTTTTGGACCCAGGGGACCTCAAAATATGTAGGCCTATATCCATCAAAATCTCGACATCGAATTTTTGACATGATTGCAATACTTTCTCTCTATATATATTTCATATATATGGGGTAAGAGAAAGTAAAAATGTTATTAAATGTGAATATTTTGCCATTTTTTAACAATTTTGTCGGCATTTTCAACGTCCTTGTCCCATTCGCTACAAAATTAAATAAAGGAATAAGATACTTATAATCCTGAGCCAGCCCCCCCCCCTTGTAGCAAGAACTTTCTTAATACTACAATTTTATCAATAAATTTAAAGTAATGTTGATTAATGAAAAAAAAACTATATTTTTTTTAGAGGGAATTAAATCTCTCATCTAAATTATATGAAATCAGTAAAATACGTGGTTATTTTGTAATTTGTTTTTGTTCCCACAGAGCGTTCGTGTTACTCTATCTTAAATTTATTAAATCCGAATTAGTTCTTTTTTTAGTTAATCCATTTAGAGGGGATCTTCTTAATTTCTCTAACTCATCAGATCAGAGAGAAGAAAGAAATTATTTTTTTCATTTTACTGTTTTTTTTTCTTTGCTCTAATTACAAAAAAAAAAATCTTTTTTTTTTTTTTAAACAACGAAAACATGAATAAATAAGTAATGACCTACAAAAAGAAAAGGAGTTAAAGAAATACGGTTTCATCTCTAAACACGAAAGAAAAGAATTTTAAGAAAAATTATAATTAAATGAATAATTCAATTTTTTTTTTTACAAAAATAATTTTTTTAATTATTATTTTTTATTAAAAAAAAAAAAAAATTGAATAGTTTTTGTTAATTTTTGGTTTTTAAAATGAACAAAAATTAAATCTTATATTGCCACTTGTGTTCGTTGGATCACATCTCTCAGACCCCGAACTATAAGCAAAACAATAAAATTAGAAAATTAAATAATGGAATATTTCTCTATAACTAATTATTCGATATTTCAATTGTTCAATTTTTTGATCACTATACGAGACCTACAAAAATTGTTTTTTTTTTTTTAATTCACCTTCGCGGTTTCTGCGGTCTTTGATCCTTTTCATTTTATAATCAATATTGTAAATATCGCCGAATTATACATGTTCAAACAAAAATTTTAAAATCCTCTTTAAATTTGATTTGCTAAGATTCCACATTCCAACTAAATAATTTAGGAATTTGTATTTGAATTGATTAAAAAAAATCATCTCCATCTCTTCATTAAGTTAAAAAAAGCTTAAAAGCTTCTAGAAATGAATGAAATTTTTTTTATAATTAAAAACAATTCGTCTATTTTTATATAACATTGACATTCAAGGTACATTTAGTTTTCATTCCAATAAATTTGAACAAATACTCATTTCGCATTCAAAATTAATTTAAATTTTTGTATTTTGTTGTTTAATTAATTATTTAGGATTATCTTTTATATTTTCCTTTTGAATATTCATAAGCGGTACAAAATCTATTTAGTTAATAGAAAATATTTAAATAACTTTATCCTTATCTAAAATTTCCCAAGGAAATCCATCCGTTGTAATTTTTCCTGAATTTAGGCCAAATCGAATCATGAATAGAATGGTGAAATGTGCTGTGACAAATCGGAAATTTGTCGGTGTTTTTATCGAATGACTTGTAGAGCTGAACTCTAGAATATCTAATGGTGTGAAATAGAAAGAGAATCCCAATTGACGTTTTAGTATGACAAACGGAGAGATTGGAATAAAAAAAAAAAAAAACATCCACACTCAAATAATACAACAAACTAATTCTTAAATGGAATTATATTTTGAAGATCATAGATGTACTCTTAAATCACTAATTAAATTTTTTTTTTTTGTTCCCAGGTGATCGCTTGTGAGCAACAGCTCGACTGCTCATACGATTGTCGTTGTGACGTCTGGTCAGTAGGGATCACGGCGATCGAACTAGCCGAAGGGGATCCCCCTTTGAACGAGTTACACCCGATGCGAGCTCTCTTCCAGATTCCACGTAATCCACCCCCACAATTGGCCAATCCAACCCAGCATTCACCTCATATGGTCGATTTCGTTTCCGAATGCCTGATCAAAGACCTCGAAGAACGGCCCTTTGTCGCCGAGTTGATTCAACATCCGTTTATGAAAAGGGCAGCTTCTGTCGGCTCAATGGTCAGTTACTCATCAACAACATCATTATCATTCAGTTCTCATTTATTTTTTCTCTCTCTATTTCTCTAAATTAAAAAAAAAAAAATTCGTGACTGGTCGTGGCATCAGATTTTTTGTGTCAAGATATATTTAGTTGCCCTTTGCACCTAAGTTCCAAACTTGACTACACGATTCATAGATGACTCTAAGCTACGAATGCTTCCACATCAGAGTTTAAAACAATATAATAGTAATATGCAAATTAGAATTTCTTCTCTCTCAGATAATTAAGGTTAGAAAAGCAGGTTGAAATAAAATCACACACACAAAAAAAAAAAAACAAATTCAATTAAAACTTGTTAGAATCGGTAATGTAAAATTCATTCTGATTGAATCACATGACTGGCTAAATTTGTTTTATTGATGTTCAGATCATAAATTAGATTAAGTTTAGAAGATTTCTACCTGAAGGGTATATAAAATTGCATTGTGAAAAAAAATCAAATTGCACAGTAGTTATTGGCGTATAATAATCAGCCCCGGGGGACGAAAGTATCTCAACTTTGATTTAATGAGTGATGAAGAGAGGAGAGGAAAGGTTTTGTTTGACTTTCTATTGTAATTTCCTAAACGAGGAAGAACAGGACAAAGTTTCGAGATCTTATGAACTAAAATTTGAAGCTATTAAAATTAATTAAAATTAAATAAAGTTTCAATATATTCATTGGTAGGCCCTATACGAGTACGTATTTCGACACTTAATAATGCAAATAAGTTTAATAAATACCTGAATGAAGATGACGAAACAGGTATCAAATATTTATACCAATAAATATATCTAAACATAATACTTATTGTTTTTGATTTTTCAACTTGGCGCCCCTCGCGCCTCCGGATTTTCGGCTTTTTCCCAAAATATTTTTTTTGAAATTTCATAATAAAATCATTTTATATTACAAATCCGGAGAAAAATTACAAAAAAAAGATCGAACGAGATTCAAATACTAAAAAAAAAAGGTCGAACGAAAAACGGCGCCCCAGTTGAGCTTCGCCCCCTCCGCATTTAAAGGCTAGTTACGCCGCTGGGCTCAAGTCTTCACTTTCGAGCATCTTGTGGCGCCGACTGTACTTGTTTGTAACAGAACTTTAGCTAGAGGGGTGGGTAGGTTATAGGCAGGGACGTCATTTGAGGGGGGACAGGGGCTTTGGAAGAATGTATAGAAGATCTTCTTACTTAATCCCTCGGTGCGGGGTCTGCGGAGGGCGACCGGGAAGGAATAGAACAGGCCGGCCCGTCGCACTGTCTGACGTTTGTTAAAAATATAGAATAAAAGAGACTGATATGTATATAAAAGAAGTACTGCCAGTCCCAGCTAGGGCAACTCGTGGTTGCTATCCATGTGCCCACAAGATGTGGCCCCTGAGCAAAAATAAGTTTATAAGAAGGTATAGATAAAATATAGATATATAGAGGTACATATATGTTTATATGTATATAAATTAAGTAGCACAGGAAGCAGGGGCGTATATAGAAATTTTTTTTCGGGGGGGGGGGGCCCGAACTCAAAAATTTTTCTGAGGAAAATTTTTTTTTTAAGAAACTATACTTTTTTTCACACGAAATTTTTTGCGGACCATTTTTTCTATTGCGGAACCAAAGTTGTCCATCCTGCGGAAAAATTTGTTGCGCTGATGTCTGTATATCCCTATATATGTATATGTGTTTGGGAAATTTCGGGGGGGGGGCCCGGGCCCCCTCGGCCCCCCCCCCATAAATACGCCCCTGACAGGAAGTAAAAAAAAATTTTGTCCCCCCCCCTCCAAGCAAAAAATGAAATGACGTCCCTGGTTATAATGGACCACTCCTCCCCCCCCCACTTCTAAAATACAACAAATAAATTTTAAAAAAATATAGGGCTAATATAAAGAGAAATAGAGTGTAAAAATTGTTTAAAATTTAAAAATATTTGATATTCTTTAAAATTTATTTATTTGGGAAGGAGGGAATTCAAACCTCCATCCCCGAAAATGTTTTTATTGCAACGACTCTATTATGTTCCTTTTATTTTTATAATTTCTACAAACGTCATTAGTTTAAAAAATTGCGATGTAATTTATATAAAATCAGATTATTGACCGGATGTGGTTTTGTCTGATTATTAAGAAGATTAATTTGACCCTTTGAAAGTCTCGTGACATTCATGTTACCAATTATCTTCTATAGTATTTCTAATCAAATTTTACAAAGAATCGACACGTGCCGATATTTTAAAAGTGCTGTCTTGGTTTTATTTTATATTCACGCACCATCAAGTGCTTTTTCATGGTCAAATTCATCGACCTGCAACACACGCCACCCTCTAAATGAGAATTTCTCAAGTGAAAATTCAAATGAACACATTTGCAATAAATATTATAAACAAACTTTTTTCTCAGTAAATTTTGGGTGATATTTTAACATTAAAAAAAAAAACAAAGATTATTTTAATATTAAGGGTGGTTCATTTAACATTTCCGCCTCAATCAACGCAATTTTATTATGTTGCAGGTGCGTAAGGAATTAGCCTCCGAGATCTCTAGGCAAAGGGCAGAGGGCAGAAGCCTTCGACAGCCTGAACCTACCATTCGTCATGGTGAACTGCGACCGGATCGCTTCTCTAAACCCCAAAGAGGGCCATACCTCAATGACCTGGCAGGTCTCGATGTTCTCAATGAGGTGAGTAAATGAAGCATGAAAAAATTTATTATTTCAATTATATTACAATCACAAATTGAATATTCTTTCAGCCTGCTATTAGATCTTGTCCTAATCCTGTTTCTCCATATCCAGCTCAAATGTATAGGCCTATCCCAGCTAAAAGTGCTCCAGCGAATTATCCTGTTTATGTCCATAATTCTTTTTACTAAATCAGGTATTCTTTTTTCTACTTCATTTTAAAAAGGACATTTAAATGTGATTTTTTTATGAATTAAATTATAGCTCTATTATTCTAACAATAGGGGTTTCCAAAATGCGTAACATAACGCCTGAGGGCATATGTTAGGGTGGTCCTTATTTACCTATAGAGGTAAATTTTTTTTTTTTTTTTTTAGAAATTTAATAGAAGGTATGCGTAGATCTTTTCCATTGTATTAAAAAATAATGTCTGCAAAATTTCAACTCATTTGTAAAACACATGGCCCATCGCCTTTGAACTTTAAGAATTTTTAAAATTTTCTTAAAATTCCCTTTGCTTTCGACTAAATTACAATAATTTCACCATTTGATTAAAACTATAAATTAATCTTTTAGAATCTTTTATTTCCTAGAATAATAATAATAATAATACTTTAAATAATACATAATAAATTAATAGAACTAATAAGAATAGATTTTTCCTCAATTTGAATTATGCTTAAAGCATTCATTTGAATGAAACACAAAACAAAAAGGTAATTCAAACTTTCTTTAAATTCTTGCTCGCCCTTGGGTAGAGAATTCGTTTCTTGTACTAGGGGTCTAAATAATATCCTGTGGGCTAATTAGGATATAATGAAGACATGCGCCTTGAATTCTGATTCTAAAGAAAGATATATTAAATTATTTCATCTGTCAAAGTTCCTCAGCATAAATCTGTTCATATTTCTTTTTCATTTCATAATTATTTGTCATTCATATTTTCTAGTTCGATTATATAAAATTATGTGAGTAGTTTAGTGTTTAATCAAAATTGAGGTATTCATTGAATATTAATTTTCTCCATAACTCTAACTATAAGAAAGAATTCCCCCTCCCTCGAAAAATATCAATCACTATTGGGAACCCCTAATCTATTTCGCTCTAGATAATATTTATTTATTTTATTTTAGAAAAGAATTGCCTCGTATAAAATGAAGAATATTCGAATATCCGTGGGGGGAGATGTTAACAAAAATCTCCTGTATTTTCTATATTTATTTTTGTAATCAACATAAATAAAATAATAAATTTTAAAAATTTGGATCAATTTATTTTAAGATTGTAGTAATATGGACTCTTGGCAATTAAGGCCATACTGATGGTGTCACTTATTTGGAGTGCAGGAAAGTAGCTAGATAAATTTACTTTTAAATTCAAATTTTAACAGTTCTATTGTAGTTTTAATTAGACAATTTAATTTTAATAGTAAGGTTATTGGGTTGCATCGTAACTTGGCTGGAGCCTAAGCGAATATTTTGATAAGTTGATGCTTGAATGATGGTAAAATATTCGATAAAATCTAATTGTTTTTTTTTTTATGTGTTATTGTATTTATATAAGGAAATGTAGGTATAAAAGCCCTTTGTTTTGACATCGTATTATATCAAGGAATAAGAAAAAAATTCATTTCAAGTAACAAAACTAAAACATTCCTTTATTATCTTCGAAATATAATATTTAAAAAATTGACTATATTTTCGAAACTAAATACAAAAGTCAAGGTCAATTTGGTCTAGAAATTACTATAATGATTTTAGATCAAGATATAAATACCAACAATGCGTTCCTTGCATTTAGAGGCGCTCCTGTAAATTTAATATTCGAACAAATCGCCTGACAAAATTGCATTAATCCGTTTCCAGATCAATTACTTAACATTTTAGAAGCTTCTTTAACAAGGCTTTTATTTTTTTTTTTTTTTAATTGTATAGTAAAAAAAATCTGGTGTGACTGGCGCACAGCACACAACTTTCTCTTACCTTCGGTAATCGAAAGTTGTGTTCTGTGCTTGTCACACCAGATTTTTTGTGTCTACATGTATTTAGTTTCCGACAGTAGGGTACAATTGAATTCAAGATGTAAAATTTATAAGTATGGCAAAATATTTATATTTTGTTACCATGGCAACCATTTCTCCTATCTTTTCTATGGAGTACAAGAGTAAAGTGGTCTTCAGAAGATTTCAATCACAAAATGAGAATATACATTTTATTGAAGATCTAAAAAATAATTGATTTTTGAATTTTAAAAAAAATCGTTGGAGCAAATTTAGAGAAAATCAAAAAAACTGAAAAAGTGCATCAGTAAAGTACTAGTACTTTTTGGCCGATTTTGTTCAAAAGCTTCGTGTCACGTCCCAGGGGGTGCCTAACTTAAATATACAATTTCAACCTCCTAGCTCTTTTCGTTCTTGAGATATTTTGTTCACAGACACACACACAGACACACACACAGACACACAGACAGACCATGTCGCGAAAACCACTTTTTGGATTCAGGGGACCTCAAAACGTGAAGATCCATCAAAATCTCGACATCGAATTTTTGACATGAATCCAATACTTTCTCTCTATATATATATTACATATATACATAGGTAAGAGAAAGTAATTAATAAAATTAAAAAATTATTTTTCCCTTAGATTGCCAACTTTCCATCTATTAGTAATAAAAAAAAATCCTAAAGATACAGAATGAATGAAATTAAGAAAAACCTTTATATCTGATAATCCAAGCATGTTCTTATTAAATTCCCGATACACACACGTTACGAATGTAAATTTTTTTTTATTATCTAATATAGTTTCGCAATGGTAATCTAAAAAAAATTCATTTCCATAATTTTGTATCTTATTAACTTTGAATATTGAATTTAATGATACAAATTAAAACATAACTCAAAAAAAAAAAAATCTTGCTGTTTGTTATAAGGAACATTTAACATTTTACGCATGAAATTTAATGAAAAGTGTTCAGAGAGGTGTGTAAGTTTAATTAATTTTTCATTTTCTCTGCATTTATTTATTTATTTTTTTGTTATTTCAAGGACACTATTGTGGACCACCTAAGGCAACGTTTCGAACAGGGCCAAATTTATACTTACATCGGTGATATCCTGGTGGCCATAAATCCTTTTGCAAATTTAGGACTTTATACAGATACGGTGAGTGATAATACATTAAAATGCATGAGACTGCTGGCTTGTGCCTTAGTTTTAGGAGTTATAATAAATGTAATTATTAGTTAGCAACCTGAATTAACAGACCATAAATAACCCGCTATTTTATGATTATTGCTTTAGAATAAAGCTAACTATAAGACCAAGTGAGATAATATATTCATAGCTATATTTTTATTAACAGTCGTAATTTTATTAAAACTAAACATAAATTTAATTATTAATTACAATTCAATTTAAAAAATTTTTTTTATAACATAATTAATTTTTGTTTCAGGAGATGCGACGTTACAGTAATCAGGCGAGAGGGGATAATCCCCCGCATATCTTTGCTGTGGCTGATGCTGCTTATCATGCAGCCCTGCATCAGAAGGTGAATCAGGCGATTGTCATTAGTGGGGAGAGTGGAGCTGGAAAGACTGAATCTGCTAATTTACTTCTTAAACAACTCGTCTATCTCGGAAAGGTAAATTTAAATAGAATTTCTTTTTGGGGGAGCTAAATATTTATCGCCCTGGAGCAACAAAATAGCCTGCGCTCCATTCTTACAAAATACAATTAAATTAGTACATATCTTTTGTAGCAAATCATAAAAAGCAAATAATATCAAAAGAAAAAATTTGCAAATTGTTTTTTTCTAGTTTCATTAAACGATTAAAAAAAATCTGGTGTGACTGGCGCACAGCACACAACTTTCTATTACCTTCGGTAATCGAAAACTGAAAAATTACATCAGTAAAGTACTGATACTCTTTGGCTAATTTTGTTCAAAAGCTTCGTGTCACGTCCCAGGGGGGGTGCCTAACTTAAATATAAAATTTCAACCTCCTAGCTCTTTTCGTTCTTGAGATATTTTATTCACAGACAGACAGACAGACCATGTCGGGAAAACCACTTTTTTGGATTCAGGGGACCTCAAAACGTGTATATCTCGACATCGAATTTTTGTCATTTTTCGTAGCCAGAAATTTTTTCGTTGCGGGAATTTTGGACGATACCGATGTTTAATATTATATTTCTCTTATATCGTATATTTGATATATTTTTTGGGTTGGAGGGGCAAGGGCTACAACCCTACTACAAGCCATTATTTTTTATTAATATAGGAAATATTTAAATTTGGTGATTATTATTGGAGTTGCAAAATGTTTTTGTTTCGCCCTATAACCGCTGTGCTGCGCTGGTGTCTATTATTTTTACTTTCTCTTACTCTACCGTATATATTTTTTACTGTCATCCTAATATTTTCTATCTGCCTTAATATATGTTAATTTTTACTTTATTTCCCTTATATATGAATATCTATGTCCAGTTATTTTGTACAAGTATCGTAAAAAACCTTTATCAGTTGCTGAAGTTGAAAAATAAGTACTCATATTACCTTCAATTAGATTTGAATGGTCTAGAAAATTTTAATGAATAATTTGGAATAAAAAAAACACCTGTGGATGAAAACAAAATAAGAGGATAAAATCACTCAAGACATTCAAAAAATATGCAAGAATATATAACTAATTTTCACAATAACTCTACTTCATTAAGAAACCGATCCAAAGATTAAAAATCTCCAAAATACACCATTTTCTGCTCAAGCATATTAATTTTATATAAAGGGCCGTTTAAACGAAGTTCTTTTTTATTAGTCAACGATGGCCGGAGGGATTTTATCGTAAGGAAAGGAAAAATAGATAAATTCTCAAGATAACATTTGTGAGTTGAGACATTCGTGAACCAAATGAATGAAAACAGCATCATTTTAACATTCCAAATTCCGAAAAAGTTATCTTGAGCGAAAAACCCCTGAAAAATAGTCTTAATTTTTGTTTTATTTGTAGTCTATTTTTATCTCTAATTGATTTTCTTTTAATCAAAGAAAAATATTATTGAAAAATTAACAAAAAAGTGTTAATTTTTTAAAATTCTAAAGGTCATTTTCTCTTTTTTTTATATAATAATTTTAATTTATTCAAAAGGACCATTTATTCTCCCATCAATCATTCTTTTTTTATTATCTAACGTTTCATATTGGTCAGCCATCCATTCGGATTACTTTCTTTAAGAAATAATTTAAAATGATATGCGATTAGTGAAAGAAATCATAATATTGGAAAAAATAACTTCCAATTTCTTGAATATTCTCGGATTAATTATTTTCGGTATTCGTTTGAATGCGTTGATGAGATTGATAAGATGAGATGAGAAAGTGACCAACGTTTTTGGAGCTTAGCCGACCCGCACTAGTCTTGTTTATTTTTATCTCATTCAAAGGCCAAGTGCGGCGGATAATCAATTATTCAAAGGGGCAATTAAATTTCACTTTGCATTTACTGCTAAATGATATCGTCACGGAATCCTAATCCTTATTAACATGATTATAAAAAAAAAAATAATAAAATAGTTCATATACATCATATAAACCAAAGATGTAATTTTTTAAATCTTACCAACTTAATTAAGATTAATGGAAAAAGAAATTAACGAATTTTTTTTTTATATCACAAAATTTCTCTGTTTTTTTTTTTTTTTAATTATTTTCTCTTTTTTTTTTACAGGCGCCAAGTCGCAGTCTTGAGGAGCGAATTCTTCATGTCAACCCTATAATGGAGGCTTTCGGTAACGCAAGAACAGGCATCAACCATAATTCGTCACGATTTGGGAAATATCTTGATTTGACTTTGACGCAAACTGGAAAAGTGACGGGAGCAAGGATTGCAGTATATTTATTGGAACAGAGCCGAATCTCTCAGCAAACACCGTAAGGAAATTTTATTTTAATATGTGCATTTTTTATTATGAGAAAATTCCCATTAAGAAGGTGGTGGGGGAATATGCATGTTAAAAATTAGTTAATTTTACGTTTTTCTTAAAAGAGGGTTTGCTTTCAATTTAGCTTAGGATAATTCTAGTTGCAATGCAAAATTTAAAAAAAAATGTATTTTTAAATAACTGATTTATTAAATAGTACAGTGAGGGTCAATATTAAGTCCCACCCATGCATTTTCTACATGTGATTATTTCATTGTTTTTATAAAAGAAAATGAAAATTTGTTGGAAATTTTCTAGGTTTGAACCATTGAAGTTTCCATTAAAAAATATATAATATTTTTTTTAAACACAATGAAGGGATCCAGAGGTGTTTTCGGGGGGGGTATCTGTGTGGGCGTATATAGAAATTTTTTTCGGGGGGGGGGCTGTTCTCAAAGTTTTTCTACGAAAAATTTTGTTTTTCGCGGAACCAAAAATTTTTCATGTGCCGTCCTAAATTCCCCGCGGAACCAAAAATTTTTCATGTGCCGTTCGCGGAACCAAATTTTTTCACATGTTCCATTTGCGGAACCAAAATTTTTCATCTCCGTTCGCGGTTTCTAAAATTTTTCCCGTTTTTTAAATCTCGGGGGAATTACCCCTTTACCCCCCCCTTGATCCGCCCTTGACACAAGAAATACTTACTCTAATGTCTTGTTATTGCTATAATATAAATTAACTTTTGGAGTTTAGGCTTTCGCAGTTGTTATCATTATTAAAATAATTTGATTTTCGATTTAACTGTGGTTTATTTGTAAAAATTACAACATTTCGGCCACTCATTGTGTGGCCTTCTTCGGGTGCAGTTTTTTTTTAATTTTTTTGGCATCTTTGGCCATACTTTAAACGATACACAATTATTATTTAGAAACGATAGGGGGTCCAGACATATTTATTTATACCATTTGGTATCCAAATGATTTAAATAAATTCCATGGACTGCCTGGTGGTCCGAACCCGCGCTCCGTGACTACCAGACTATTATTATTGACATTTGTCAACAACTTTAGCCGTCTTGGCCACGGGGGATTAAGTTAAGATTACAAAGGTTGTGAGAATCTCATTTGAATTCAATCAATTCAATTGTCAGCTGTAACAACCTTTATATTCTTAACTGAATTGTTCCTGAAGAAAGCCACAGAATGAGTGGACGAAACGTTGTAATTTTTACAAATAAACCACAGTTAAACCGAAAATCAAATTCTTTTATTAATAAATTAACATTTTTCACAAAGGATAGAAACAAATCACTGACATTTAGAAGCAAGTGCTTCTCTTTACCACTTTTCCATAAAATTATTTTCTTTTTATAGCGGAGAACGCAACTTCCACGTCCTTTATTATTTATACGACGGACTGGAGGCGGATGGTCGTCTTGCTGAATTTCATTTGGATCCCGTTTTAAGAAACGGCCATCGTTATTTGTCAGAAGATGCCCGAGATCAGAACACACGTCAGACGAACGTGGCTCGATTTCAACAATTGAAAGCGGGATTTCGGATGTTGGGCTTTCGAGAGGACGAAGTGGCCACTTTATATCGAATTTTAGCAGCCATTCTTCACCTCGGCGATCTCGAATTTGGCGAGGTCGTATCGCAGGATAATACTGATAATAAAAGTCGCGTGATTGATTTGGCGCCACTTCATCGAGGTAAATTTCTGTTTTTAATCAACATTTTCTTCTCTTTAACTGATAAAAAATGCATGTCTAAAATCATATGCATATTAGTCATATCGCCTGCTGAGAATCATAGTGGCGAAAGTCCGCAATTCAACAATTCGAGAAAAGACGTTTGAAAGTTTTATAAACATATTCATTTAAAAAGCAACAAATGAATAGGCCAGAATCAATAGCAAAGAATGGAAATATATTTTCGCCATTTTGCCACTCAAAAAAAGAAGCCGGTTTAACAACGTTTGCTAGGCTTAACTCAAAAATTGAATTATCTGACTTTGGTCATTATGATTCTCACCATTATGGAATGCAGTACATTCATTTCGCGATCTCAACTAACTTTTTGCCTCAAAAGCAATTTGCAATGATCCAGAATAATCATTTAAACATGTTTTATATCTTTTTTTCATAATAAATATTGTTTAAAAAACGGCGGCTAAGAGAAGGAGTCATTTATGCATGTAGATTAGATTATATTATTTTGTCGAAGGAGGAATATAGCTGAATGTTGATATTCAAATTTGGTAGAAAGAATGATCAAAGCAGCTATATTTCACTTTATTGTCAAACCGGGACCGACGTTTCGGTCGCATAAAAACAATCTTCAGGACCAGGTTAATATCTTGTGAATGACTTCACTCTCTGTTCATGGTATGAGAAAAATAGAATTTTTGGGCATTAACAAATGGTTGAGCCATTTACAAGTGTGTATGTATGCCCAATATAACTTGGCGAGGATATATATTTTCAGACATTAACCTGGCCCTGAAGATGTTCCCATATGCGACCGAAACATCGGCCCTGATTTGACAATAAAGTGAAATATAAACTACTGTAGCTGCTTTGCTCATTCTTTCTACCAAATTTGAATTTTGAAACACATTTTTCATTTTAATAATAGAAACATTTGAAGGCTTGTTATTAAAACTTGTAAATATTATTTATATTTGTTTCAGTTTCTCGTCTCTTGGGAATCGAAGCTCCTGATTTAGTAGACGCTTTAACTACAAATAGTGTCGTCACTCGAGGTGAGACAATCACACGAAGTAACACCGTTTCTGAAGCATGTGCCGCCCGAGATGCAATGGCCAAAGGACTTTATGGTCGCCTTTTCGATTGGCTTGTCAATCAAATTAACGTTCTGCTCTCTGATCGACGACCAAATGAAAACCAATTAGCTGTCGGACTCCTTGACATTTTCGGTTTTGAAAATTTCACACATAATTCATTCGAACAGCTTTGTATAAACATCGCAAACGAACAAATTCAATATTATTTTAATCAACATATCTTCACGTGGGAGCAGCAAGAATATATGGCTGAAGGGGTTCCCGTGGAGTTGGTCGAGTTCCAAGATAATCGGCCCGTTCTTGATATGTTACTCTCACGTCCGATGGGCCTTCTTAGCTCTTCTTGATGAAGAGAGCCGATTTCCTCGATCAACGGATCGTTCACTCACCGAGAAATTCCATAATAACATCAAATCGCAATATTACATGCGTCCGAAATCGAATGCGTTGTGTTTTGCTGTGCAACATTTTGCCGGTCGAGTGGTCTACGAGGTAAACGGATTTTTAGACAAGAATCGAAATTTCTTGCCACCGGAAGTGATACAACTATTAAGACAATCTCATCGGGATATGGTTCGCTTTCTTTTCCAATGTCCCATCACAAAGACAGGAAATCTGTACAGTGCACAGACGGCAGGACCAGAGGCTCCAAGTCCTGCCCCGGATGCGGATCCCTCCTCCAAGGTACTACTATTGTTTTATTAAATGAATTCTTTTAAATTAAGCATTTATTAGAACGGAAGTATTAATTAATTATAAAAGAAGAAGAAAATTAATATTTATAATTCAGTAATAGAGGAATAATTGAGGAAGCATTTCACACAATTAAACTTAGCGTTTTAAGATCATCTTTAATGAATAATTCAAATCATTTAATAATTTAAAATTTTAATCTTTCAGAGTATTTTTTCTCGAGAGAATTATTTTGCATACTTAATAATTTTCTAATTAATTTCCCTATTTTATAGTAAATAGATCTTATTAAAATTTTCCGTACAAATTTATTTTTAATAACAGACGTCAACATGATTTTAGGGTCGGCTATTACTGGGTATTTGGGTATCGCTGATTCCAAAAAATGCCATCAGTTTTGCTCTGTCTAGTTTTAGAGATAAGAGAAAATAAGATTTTAATAGAAAATGGCTCTTATTTTGAATTTTCTCCTTTTTTAAGGCGTCTTCCCTTAAAAATATGCAGATAGTTGAAATACATACAAATATTAAGTTTCAGCTCAATCGGAGGTCATTTGGACGTGAGGCAAACGGCTAAAAGTATAGAAAAATCGAATTTTTCAGTTTTTTTTTAATTTGGACACATGGGGTCCCCGGGCCTGCCCCCCCTAGAAGCAAGGAAAAAAATTAAATGCTTATAAAGTGATGAAATGAAACAAAATTAGGTAGGGCGATAGCGACGGGACTCGTTAGGACTCGGCGGTTTTTATGCCTTTAATTCGAAGGCTTCTCCCTTATGTATTTATGTATGAAAAAGTCTGGACGGTCATGATCTGCCCCCCCTGGACGACCATGATCTGCCCCCTCTAGATTTGATCCTGGGTACGCCCATGTTTGGACACCTAAAACGATTTTTATCATCCCTGAATGCAAAAATCATATATCTACGATTTTCTATAGTTCTTTAGCTTTCCAATTATGAACCATCCAAATCAGGGGGTATATAGAATTTTTTCGGGGGGGGGGGGGGGGGCGAACTCAAAATTTTTCTGTGGAAAATTTTTTTTTAAGAAACTAAATTTTTTTCACACGAAATTTTTGCGGAACATTTTTATCTTTTGCGGAACCAAAGTTTTCCATCCTCGAAAAATTTGTTCGCTGATGTCTGTATATCCCTATATATGTATATGTGTTTGGGAATTTCGGGGGGCGGCCCCCTCGCCCCCCCCTTATATACGCCCCTGATCCAAATACCAAAGAACAGCTCCAACTTCTAATCAAAACACAATCTTTATCATACAATTCTTAAATTTGTACTTAAATTTGATAGCTATTTTGTTTATAATTTTGTTGATAATTAATAGTTTTGCACGAATGAATGGAAAGTTAAAGAACTATACAATATCGTAAATATATGTTTTTTACAATCAGGGATGATAACAACTTTTTAGGGCTGTCCAAATTTAAAAAAATTGAAAAATTCGATTTTTCTAAAATTTTAGTCAAGTTTTGCACCACTAAATCACCTGTATAATTCATTACTTCAATTTTAAACTTTAAATAAAATTTTTTGACCCTGACAATTTAAAAAGGGAATTTTTAAACCTAATATTTTATTTTCCGTTTTGGGGGATTTTTCGTCACCCGTCTCAAGCACAAAGTTTTATTTTTCCCCTATCAAAAAAAAAAGAATGTAATCAAGAAGAGTTTCTGGGGCGGAGGGGGGGGAGTAATTTGGTGTGACTGGCCCCACAGCACACAATTTTTTCTTACTTTCGGTAATTTAAATGTGCATTCTGTACTTGTTTACCAGAATATACGGTATATACAAATTAAATTTTTAAATATTAATTTTTAAAATTTTATATTAAAAATAAAATTTAATTCCCAAAAAAAAATATTTTTCTCAAATCTCGGGGGGGGGGGGGAATTACTCCCTTTACCCCTCCCCGTATCCACCCTTGAATAGAATCCTCATCTACATCCTCCAGGACATGTTGACTAAGTTGATAAAATAAATTTGTATGTCACAAAAGTGTGTTTTGATTTAAAAAAATGCTATTATATGAAAATTGTATATAATTATATTTGTATGTGGGGGAGACGAGGCATTTATGATTCTCTCTTTCACCTCAATCATACTTAATGGAGACATTAAAATTTATTGAAGAAATTTATTATAAATATTTCAATTAAAAAACATTATAAGAAATTATTCAGCTAAAAATCTGATTGATGGATTCGTATATAAATTCATTAAGATTTTATTCAATTATTTATACCTGATGATGATTTGGCAAATCAAATCGGGAGAGGTTGGTTGATAATTCAACAAAAATTAAATGATTATTTAATTGATATTGAATGTTTTTTAATATTTCAAAAACAAAGAGAAAGAAGACAAAAATTTTATTTCCTCGTATGAATCAATTCAGAAATGACTTAACAAGTTATTTAATTATCGTGAAAGTTTATAGAAGATTGAATAATCATATTTGTTAAGTTTTTTTTTTTTTTTTTAACAAATTTAATACATTTTAATTCCAACTGATCTATTATTTTTTACTTGTTTTAGGAGCGTTACTCCTCGCGAGGTCTCGCCTCCCAGTCCCGAGCTCAACAGACAGTTGCAACCTACTTTCGATACTCGTTAATGGAACTCCTACAACGAATGGTGAGCGGAGCCCCACAATTCGTGAGATGTATTAAACCTAATGATGCACGAACACCCAGGCACATCGACACCTCCAAAGTTCTCAGACAATTGAGGTAAATAATTTTTATTTTATAATAGCAAGGTGAAAAATACTTATTTGAAATACATGAATGCCTAATAGAGCGTAAAAATTCCTATTAAAAATATATTATTGATAAAAATATTTAATAAAAAACTTTTTTCATTTCAAAAGGAGCGAAATCATTGAATCATATGGAGTTGTTGTTTAATCAATAATCAATAATCAATTTAATTAATAAATCAAAGGGTTTATTTATTAAAAAGAATTACAATTATTAGGCCTAATTTATTAATAAATAATAAATTCTAGCAATCGAGTGAATTTATTCTTACGAAAACCCTGCAATTTGACTTCTCTGTAATTTTGCTCATACTCGTATAATAGAAACAATCACTCACTTCAATCATTAGTGTCAGACCTGACACGTTGTGGTAACTTTCAAGGGAATAATAGTGAGATGGGTTTCCGTTTTCTTTTTCTAGAGAAAGCTTCTCACAAAGATTTGTATAATATTTTGCCATAAAGTGAATTTGAACTCGCGTTGTTTTTTAACTCAGGATTATAAGCTTAAGTGATCTATCCCCTCGGCTAATCGCCTCCATAAATAAAAAATTCTATTAATGAATTCAATAAAAAATTGACTGTATGAGAAAGTGAGCGAAGGGCGTACGAAACCCACAGAGATAGCATATAAATAAAATTGTTTTTTTTTTATATTTACACTTGACAAAATTACAGAGAAGTTACATTTTACAGGGTTTTCGTAAATATATTTATACTCAGTATTTATTAATTTTTCTTGAATTCAATATATTATATTAATTAATATTGACTCCATAAGTCTTAGTTATTTCCTGATTCCATCACCATCAACAATTTAGAGCGAATATAATTTATTAATTATTTTAATATTTTATTTTAGATACACGGGCGTTTTGGAAACGATTCGTATTCGACAGCACGGCTTTTCGCATCGAGTTCCTTTTAATGAATTCCTTAAACGTTACGCATTCCTCGCCATCGGCTTTGAAGAGCCTATCACTCCAGGAAGAGACGCCTGTCGTTTAGTCCTCGTTCGTCTTCACATGGATGGTTGGGCCCTTGGAAAAAACAAAGTAAATTTATCGCTTTTATCATGAATAGCCTATAATATTTTACCGATTTCTTTTAAAATATATTAATTTCGATAGGTTTTTCTCAAATATTATCACATCGAACAACTTTCTCGGTTACACGATTCGTTCATGAATCGTTTGGTTATCGTCCAAGCCTGTGTTCGAAGATGGTTAGCAAAAGCCCGTGTCCGACGTCTTGCTCAAGACAGAAAAATCGAGGCGAGCGCTTTAACTCTTCAACGATATGTTCGAGGGTGGCTTACAAGAAAAAAGTATATCGAGGAGAAACGTAAAGAACAAATTCGCCGGCAACAACAACAACAACAGTTACTCCAACAACAACAGCAACTGCTCCATCAGCATCACCAGAGGAGGCATATCAGAGAAAGAGAACATTCGCCTTCCAAAGCAAAAAAGGTCTTTAACTAGCATTAGTCTTCTCCTCTCTCTTTAGAAAAATCCTTTTGTATTTTGTAAATAATAACTTCAAAAAAATACCCTATTTCAGGATTCTTAAAGTAGTGGGCCTCGGTTCCGTATGGACCGTGTCCTCTTCTCTCTATATATATAATAGCGGAGTGTCCGTCTGTTTAACCAACTTCCCGTTGGAATTTTGAAACGAAATTTTGTAGTCTTATAGAAGAGGTTATGGAGAGTCTAGAAAAAATACTCGGATTTCTAAATCTTCAAAAGGAAAAGTGCAGAAAATAGAGAATTTAATTTGCCCATTGGAAAGCATTGAGTTTTGCCTTGCCTTGTGAAAGATTAAAGTCAATTAATTAAAATAATTAAAGCTCTCAAATGAAAAGTAAATTTTTCTTTTTTTTTCTTTAGAGAAATCGGGGATGGGGCTTGAATTGGATTAAGACAGACAGACAGACTGACACTTCGCCCTCATATATATATAGTAGGTATATTTTTTTTAATAAGGCAGATATGTATTTTATTGCCTCAAAGATTGTGGCACTTGATTAAGAAAAGGCGCGAGTCCGCCTGGAGGGGGTCTGGACGAGCAGGCTCGTCTAGCCAGAGGGGGCCAGACGAGAACTCGCCGAAGGCTAGTAAAATTTAATTCGAGTAAAATAAATGAAAATAAAAGAAAAGTTAGATGGCTTTGACACACAATTAGTTTATCTTTTTTCTTTATTGATTTAGGGTTCACCAGGCGCCTGGCTCAAGAACAAATTTCTTCGGCGTTTGAGCACTCAGGAAGATCTCGTTGACAAGGAGAATCTACGAGAAAACGCAGCGACGGTAATCCAGAGTGTCTATCGAGGGTACACAGTTAGAAGACGATGGGCTGCTATTTTAGCAACGCAAAATTCCCCCGAATCGGCTCGACATGCTCTTCGACTTGAAGGTCTAAGTGCAGATGCAGCTGCCAGTCTCGTCGATCGTTACTGGAGGCCTTCGAGGCCTCATGCTGCAGAAGTCGTAGCACCTACGTCGGGTCCTCAAAGAGCGAGGCACTCAGACGTTCTTCCTTTATCGCAGCATGTGAGTTATTTATTTATAATTATCAAATAAAAATTGGGACGTAACGAGATTTTTTAATATTGTTTTATTTCAAGGTTCATATATCGAATCAAGAAGCTCATAAATATCTAAGACGAAATAAAGCAGGTATTCGATTATCGGAATTAAATCCTCTTCCTACGGATTATGTTCGACCTAGAGGAATTCCTGGACTGCAACCTGCTTGTGGGCCACAAAACATTAATAATAATAATAAGGTAAACAAAATAATTTCTTTTGTGAAAATATTTTTTTGAGGACAAAAAGTTATTGATCTTATTATAATTAATTTATTAAATTGGAAAATGGTACTTTAACTAAAAGACGTATAATTTTATTTTGCAGAAGAATGGGAAACAAGATAATTACCCTTCCTTCTACGACGCTTTGCAACAAGAAATGACAAGGTAATTATTTAATAAATTAAATTTCTTCCGAAAAAATGGGGAAGCACGCCAAAAATTATATATATATATATACTAGTCCCTTTATAGTAGTCCATATATATATATATATATAAATTTCTTTTATATAGTATGGAAATTTTATTCTTTAAAGAAAAAAATGTAATAAAAAAGTTAACAAATATAAGAAAGAACTTGACTTGGACATCTGGTATCAATATAAAATCGATATTGTTTTAATACCTGACAAAAGAAAGAGTTTTAAAGTACTCTCTTGGCCTAAAAGTAGCAGCATCTGTTGTATTATAAATGAGAGGTGACATCTTTCTATAAAAATGAAAAAAAAATATTGATTCATATTTATAAAAAAATTATTTGAATATACTCGTAAAAATTTACGTTGATTGAGAAGCAAGTTAGATGATATGAATTATTGGAGGGGTGTAAAAATAGTGTCCACTTGCATTTCGAGGAGGCTACCCAGATTTGATTGCTGAGAGCTTCATTAATTTTTTCTTTTTTGTTTTTTTATCCGCGGCCATCTAATAAAATGTGATTTATACATAATCTCTTTATTCCGCGACTGGATGAATGAGGAGATGAATTTTCTCGGGTTAGATCGCGTTGGTTGTTGATATTTACTCCACGTTTCGTGGAGCCATTTTCAAGAGTATGGGATTAGGGGAGAATTGTTGAGGTAGTTTGTTTACGGGGTCGCAGTCTTGCTGGTTCCCAGGTCAATTTGGGGGATGCCACAAGATGATTTAGCCAAATATTCTTTTATTTCAATTCTCGCCCTCCCGGCTGACGTCTCGGCCCGAGGTCTAGGCCATTTTCAGAGCCGCCTGGCAATAATCAAAAGGTGTGTATTTTTGCAAAGACAACGACAACATTCAGCATGTGATCCGCTCATAGCGAAACGTAGAGAAAATTCTTCTTTGCAAAAATCCACACTTTTTGATTATTGCCAGCCGGCTCTGAAGATGGCCTAAACCTCGGGCCGAAACGTCAGCCATGAAGGCGAGAATTAAAATAAAAAGAATATTTGGCTAAATCATCTTGTTTTTTTTCCTGACTCCATCACTTTTTTTATATATATATATATATTTGATAATATCCTCCCTCGAGAGGAGGGTGGGAGGGCCCACTTGATAGTTTATAAACGAGGGTTCACTTATATCTAGCTATGCTAGAGTTGGCTTAATTTGGATACTAATAATGAATAAATAAATAAAGTTCATATTTCCCTTTACAAAAAAAATTGCAAAAAAATTTCTTGTATAATAAAGAAAATATTATTTTTAATTTTACCCCGCACCTGGGTATTATGTTTTTTGTAATTATTTTTATTTTGCTAATTTGTATATTATTAAAAACAAGACTTAAAACTTATCAATATGACGTCAAACTAACATACAATAGGCCAATTAAATTAATCTAATCCGTTTTGCGTCCGTCCGTCTTTTCGTCTCAGTCCGTCTTCCGACTCAACAGAAAGTGAATGGGATTCGCCTTTCGTCTTCCATCAATCGAGACTTCGAAATTCAAGGTCTGTGCTTCTCTCTCTCCTTATCTCTTTACTCTTAACAGTAACCAAACGCATCCCCTTAACTTCTTAGTTACTCATTCAAATTAACAACAAATTAAAAAGATTTAAGTAAATAGAAATGGTGGAAGATTATTACATCTTTTTAATATTTATGTATATATATATTTATATAAGTTTGTATTATTTTCAAGCATAAAATTAATTAAGAACCTATGGTTGTCTTCATTAACATTTCTTTAAATCGCCTATAGGATGGATTTCCAAGACCATCTTTTGTTTATTTATTCATTTGATTTGCAATTTTCTACGGGTTAAAATAAAGGCTGCTTTGGTAAATTTTTGAACGTAGGGGACAATCAAATGTATATATTATGCAATAGAAAAAAAATTTATCTTATATAATATATATATGTTTAATTTTTAAGGACGAGGATAGACACTCTGGATGTACTGGACCAGCAGAGACGTCGCGCATTGGCACCTGCTCAACAGAGAAATCCTCGGGATTCCCCGCGTCATCTTGTTTTAGGTGGATGGCATAATACAGACCAAAATCAGACCAACGGGTAAATTATTTTTTACTTTAATTACTTTATTAATCTAATCTATATATATATATATATATATTATTAAACCAGCAATGTACAGTGAGGGACAATAATAAGTCCCACCCATGCTTTTTCTACTTGTGATTATTTCATTGTTTTTAAAAAAATATTATATATTTTTTAATGGAAATTTTCATGATACCAACCTAAAAAATTTCTAATAAAGATTTTCATTTTCTTTTAAAGAAAACAATGAAATAATCTCAAGTAGAAAACGCATAGGTGGGACTTAATATTGTCCCTCACTGTACATTTATTTGTTTGTCAGCATATCAGTTCTCAAAAACGGCTCTAACGATTTTTTTTTTTTTCAAATTTTAAATATATACTCTTTCTAGCACCAATATGAAATTGCGCTAGGTCTCATCTTTGGAAAAATTCGAGTACTAGTATTTTATTGATGTACTTTTTTAGTTTTTCCCACTTTTCTCAAATTTTCTTCCATTTCTTTCAAATTTTAAATATTTATTATTTGTGGTATACAAGTACGATTGATCTCGTCTTTGGGTAACCAGGCGTACTGTACTTTACTGATGACTTTTAGTTTTTCCAATTTTCTTAAAAATTAACTTTGATTTATTTCAAATTTTAAGTAACAAATTGAAATTAAGCTAAGTTTAGTCTTTGGGCTACTTCGAGTACTAATACTTTACTGACGTATAATATAATACTTTTTTAGTTTTTTCCAATTTTATCCAAAGAAAAAACCACCGAGCTCCAGCTCGGTCATCCCGGCACTCAATTAATTAACTTAATACTTTAATTTTTGAAAAGAAGAAATTAATGTTTGAGTTTGATTAATGGTTGAGTGATAATCAACAGGAACAGGTAGATGAAGGCAGCCAGCAAAGAACAAAAACTTTATATAAATATCGTCGACGTTTCGGGAACGCGTCGCTCCCATCCAATTTATCGTTCTGAAGATGGGAGCGACGCGTTCCCGAAATGCCGACGATATTTAAATAAAGTTTTTGTTCTTTGCTGCCTACCTTCATCTACCTGTTCCTACTTTAATTTTTTTATTTATTAACTTAAATTATTTATTTCAGAAATATCGAAAAACAAGTGTTAACGCGCGTGGAATCTGAAAGTCCGTCGGATCTCCTCGGTCCTTACAACTTTCGGTGTCTCTTACGTCCCACTTCGCATCTTCCAACAGAATCCCTTCGTAAGAGAAAAGGAGCGGCATCCGGTGTACAAAATTCAAATGCTCTTGCTGCTGCAGCTGCAGCCGAAGCGGCTGCTGCTATTTCCGCTGCCTCTGCCTTAGCCAATCAACCAAGTATATCTCCAACAGGAGATAGCCCAAGTAAACGAAGACCACGACCTTAAAAAGAAGTATTAAAATTTTGTATATAAAAAATTATCTTGTAATTATATAAAAAAAAAAAATCATCACTTTCTAATGTATATATATTAAGTATACTCATTTGTCAAGAGCTCGGGGTTTAAATAATAAATAGTCAATCATTTATTTATTTAAAAAAATTGTGGGCTTCCGCGGTTACAGCCCCTCCTGAATACTCTCTCGACTGTCTCTCCAAATAAAACTGAAAAAAAGGAAGAAAAAACAGCGGTTATGTGATATTAGATATAATATAAATATTCATTATAGATATTTATAAAAAAATATATAAAGAATTTGAAGACATATTTTTGATCTGATCTCTTAATATTATAAATTAATTTATTCATATTTCATTTTTAATATCACATAACCGTCAAAACTCAATTTGGGATTACTATTTATTATTTATTTTCATAATTAAAATAATTATTTATTCACTTTAGAATAATTTTTTTTTCTGTAAAATTTAATTATAATAGTAAAAAATTGTATCTTGCAGTTAGACTCCAGATGTAGAATGTATCCGTCATAAAATCCCTTAAGAGAAAATCCACATTTCATTGTAATTAATTATGGTTATTTATTTGGAATAAAATTTATGTAAATAATTTATTTAACTCTCTTTGTATATAAAATGAAAATAAATAAATATAAATATTATAATAAAATGAGTGCGTCTTCAAACGGCCAGACCATCGTGTTGATTTATTTAGTTTTTAACTGTACGAACTGTACTGTGTCTGATAAGTCAGTGAGAAGGGTGGAGTAGCCGGAAGAGGATACGGACAACATCCTTCAATGGATACCGGCAGGTTTAACCCCTTCCGCAGTCAGAAATCTGAATACGCCTCTCTGTTCTTCAGAAGTCGAATTTTTCAATGAGAACATCGTTACAAAACGCTGCTACTTCCTTTCCATCCAACGGAATCACAACTGCTTCGAGTGAGAGCAGCCCGCAGATCTTGGTCACTGCATTATCTTCCCTAGATGTATGGGCGTAACTAGGAGGGTCCCGGGGAAGAAAGCTCCCCGACCCAAGAAAAATTGAGTCAATATGAGGCCTTCCAGGCTCCCCGGAGGATGGCTGGTCCCTAGCAAAATTTCCTAGTTACGCCCATGCCTAGATGTCACCCTACTTGAGCCCATTGCGGCTAAACAAATCGGGTTGGCTTTTAAGACGTTTTGGACCTTTTCATTTGAATAACTCATATAAACAAAAAAATTAATTAAATTAATATCAAAAGACAAGGTGATTAGATTGTTTAAAGGCACCCAATTCCGACTCTTCAAGTTCACCTGGCTCGGACATGGTTAATGCAACTTACAATCACACTTAACGGCCTCTATGGATTATTTGGCTCCTTTAGCTTGGCACCAAGAAGATCGTATGGACAATTCACCATCTATCCCACCTTTGCTCCTGGCTTTTCTCGAATGTATCCCTGCCTGGGCTTCACAGAGACTTCACTTATCCAGGTATTTTCCACCAACCCTTTTACTTTCAAACAATTGCTTTAATTGACCTTAATTGATTAAATTAAATAAATGTTTTAAAAAAATCACGGATGCAAATACCGATCCGTGCCCTCTACATTAACGAACCCACAATCAAGATAGAATTATTAAGTGAAATTAAAATTTAAATTCAAAAAGTAAGCACAAATTATATATACATATATGTTAAAAGGATATGAAAATGCAGGCAGCCAAAAATATATATATATATATATATAGCAATAGCGTTTCCTTATATCTGATCAGGCTATTATGGTTTTTAAAAACCAATTCTTAATTAAATTAGAAATAGATCATTACTAATTTTAGCTTTCTGCTCTGAAGGTTGTTAATTAGCAAAAATTCATCTCATTACATTATTTGCTCAGGGGCCCACATCTTGTGGGTACGTGGATGGCGACCACGAGCTGCCCGAGCTGGGACAAGCAGTCCTTCAGTTCTTTGTATGTCTGTCTCCTCCTTCCTCTTTTCAATAGGCGTCAGACCGTGTTACGGGCCAGCCTTTCTTATTTCTTCCGGTCGCAAAACCGCATGATAGGGTTGGAGGAAAATAGTGAGGTCCGCCGACCCCGCATTGCCGGAAAAAGGCGAGGACAGATCTATATAGCCTATATATGGTAAAATATTTATTTATAACAACTCTGTCTGTCATCTTAAAACAAAAAAAAAAAAAAAAATCAAGGGTCATTTGGTGATTTTAACTAAGAAATAAATTAATTGTATTTATTTTAAAATTATTTTTTAAATTTTATTTTTCCATTCCAAATTAAAAATTGGCTAACAAATATTTTGAAATTTACCGGGATATTAAATCTGACATTTAACAAATTTCTTTTTGTTATTTTTTAAATAAAATCTTTCAATTTAGAATTTTTTATTTAAATTAATTACAATTAAAAAAAATTAATACAAGTTTAAAAAAAATTTTTTGAACATTGACTTCAAAAAAAAATATTTTATTTTCATTTATTTTATTTTATTATTTATTAAATAATGAGTATATAATTATGTAAATTAATTTAATATATTATATTTAACTTAAATATTTTTATTTTAATTATAATTTTTTATTCAAATTACTTGCAGTTTCGCTGCTCTATCTCTGACGCCATTGGAAAGAAGCGAATGCCTCGTCTCTTTATCTCACCCATGACTTTGGCCGGCGAGTATTTTTCTGTCATGTCAACACCTCTAAATATTTATATTTTACTCATCAATTTCCATAATATAAGGTCAGTAATGCATTTAAATATTTATTTAATTTGTTCACGAATATTATTTTAAATAAATTCTTAATATAAACTTATATAAATATTATAAACTCGTGATTCATATGGATAACCTTTGTGTGTTAGTCTGACTTTTTTCTCTTTTTTTTTCTTCTATTTTTATCTAATAATATTCATTTTCAATTTAATTTCGATATGCAAATTTTATAAATTAAATAGATTACCGGTATTTGTTTTATTTAATCATTCACTCTGCCTTAAATTTGACATGTGAATTTTTTCATTATCGTTTATTTCAAATTTGTTTAAAATAATTGTGTTTTATTTAATAATACTTGACATGTTTCGATTAATTCGAGGTTGTAAATTATTATTTAATTAATTTTTAAATTGCAATTCGTATAAAGGCTGATCTATTAAGAATGTCAAATTCAATTCATCTTTACTTACGTTTTCCATTTTTTAAATGTATTTTAATCCCTGATTATATTTAAATTGAAATGTTTATTAAATTATTTATTTATTTTTTTAATTTTAGCTGTCAGCTCTTCCAAAGAACTTGTTAATTGATATACTTGGAGCCTGCAGTCTGAGAAAACACATCCATCACTTATATATATATATATATATATATATACATATTTCTTTTTTATTCTTTATTATATCTATGAATAAAGAAACGACACGAACTAAAGAGAAATGGAATTATAGGGGCTCTATTAAGCCAAAGAAAATGCAGACTGATTAAAAATGATTAAATAAGGTAAGCATTAAAGGATTCCTGTTAATAAATATTTTTAAAAGAAAAATAGAGGCTAAAATTTTTCAAACCATCTTATAATTATTTAAATAAGTGTAAAATCTTTTAAATGCTGAATTTATTTTTTATTTTAGGTGCGATTTGGACAAAAGAACTTGTCGTCAGCTGATTTGCTTGGAGCTTTGAAAGATGACTTCATTCATCAATCATATATATATATGGGTGATTCTACGCTATTTGGATTTTTTGTGTCCAGAAACCAAATATACTCTGTTCAATTTAATATTCATGATTTCCTTAGTTGACATTATTTTCGTATCTGTAATGATAAAGGCCAGAAGATGTTTTAATTTTTTTTGAATTTTATTAGCACCAGAAGAAATATGTTACCTCAAGAATGACACTATTGGCAGAATTGTGAAAATTAAGCTAGGAAAGTGACAGACAATTAACTATTTATAATGAAAGCTGAATTAATATTAAAAAAACATACATATTATATCTATAAGATATTAAGGAAACAAAATTTCGTCCCTACCCGTGGGCGGGTATTTTCCCTGACAGAGTTTTTTTTTATTCCATTTTTTGGCATCGAAGGCCATTTAGACCCCGTATCTATTTATTTCAATTGGATTGATAGCTAAATCCAATTGAAATAAATTTTTGTCGCATTAGACGGGATGCGAACCCTTGAATGTGCCTGAATAATGACAGCCAAACTAATGACAAAACCACACATTACGTTAAAAAAAACAATACGCGTCTTTCTTGCCAAAGTTTCGACGTAATTCATGACATTTACATACAATAAACATTGCATTGTACATATGTAGAGTTACGTAACGATAAAATATAAAGAGATTTATTTACCAGAATAAATACTGCATCGACTGGCCCAAACACACTTTATGACAATTCAACAATAACTAAAGCTATATTATTTGAATTATGCTCAACGCCGTTAGCTTGCTTCTTACTTCAGACTATACTACGCCTGTTACTCATGGCCATTGTTATCCTTTGGCAGTTTTTATGATAAATTTTTATCTTTTAATTTTTCCAGAATAGATGACATCATTTTTAGGTCACGTGAAAACAAGTATTTTTTTTTATAATAACAAATACTTTTAAAATGTATTTTCATTAATTATGTTTTGGGGTTTACTTATGTTTATAATTATGGTAAAAAATATTATGTCAAGTTAATAAATAAATGAGCGTCGAACAAAACTAGTAAAAAAACTAGAAATGGGACACCCAGAATACTGACATTTATGACTATTTTCAACTATTAATTCCTAAAATGAAACAGTTATCGTGAATTGACTAAATGGCCCCAATAAAACACGATATTCTTTATTATTTAAGAATACAGTATCAATGATATAATTATTTTAACATATATTTTTTCCACTGACCAATAAAATTCAAATAGCGTAGAATCACCCATATATACTTAAGAAACAAAATCTGTGAAATATAGAAAAGGGATTATACTCATTCACAAAAAAGGTCAGAAGAACAAAGAATATGCTGACTTATTAAATATCATTAACTAAGGTAAACTTTAATAAATTTATATTTTTCTACTATAATTATAAATTTTAATTAATTCGAAGGACGGTACCGTTATTAGCTGATTCAGAAGCTGCCCAAAAATCAAATAACTTTGCCTTTTATCCGTTTTATTTGTAAATATTTTGATCCCAGTGAAATGGAAGATGCATATAAGCATTTTATAAAATTTGCATTCACATTCATGGAATGCTTATCTGCTTTGTCATATTAGTTGAGAGTTTGTGACGGTTTGCAAAACATCTGTTGCACATACTGAGGATTATTCCATCTTTCTGGATCAAAAATATTTACTAATAAAAAGGATAAAAAACAAAGTTATTTGGCCGAAAGGTCCTTAAAATAAATTTATCTTCATTTACGGCCATCAACAAATCAATTCATTCTTATACCTATTCAGAATATTTGTCTGATAATTATATATTTTTCTTTTTATTTTAGAATTTCGTGAAAGATACATCTTGTTGTTATTCTATCATCTTGCCTTTCCATGCGGTGAGTTTATTATTTTTTCCTTTTTTTTCTAGAAATAGATGGCTGCAATAAAGAATAAAATTATAAATTATAATATGCCTATAATTTTAGTATTATTGAGTAAGAATGTTTATTAAATTATTTATTTATTTTTTTAATTTTAGCTGTCAGCTCTTCCAAAGAACTTGTCTTTAATTGATATACTTGGAGATATATATATATATATATATATTTCATTTTTTATTCTTTATGATGTCTATGAATAAAGAAACGACACGAACTAAAGAGAAATGGAATTATAGACTCTATTAAGCCAAAGAAAGAGTTTCAAAGAAAATGTTGACTGATTAAAAATCATTAAATAAGGTAAGCATTAATGAATTACTGCTATTAAACAATTTTAAAAGAAAAATAGAGGCTAAATTTAATTTTAAACCTTATTTTATCTTAGATATGCCAATTTTATAACTATTCGTTTTATTTTATCATTCACTGTTTGCTTTAAATTATATATTTAAATTTTTTATTATCATTTATTTCAAATTTGGTTTAAATAAATTTCATTCATTATTTTAAGCTATTTTATATTTTTTCAAATGGAAATCTTTATTAATTGCGGTTTTTATTTTTAATTTTAGTTGTGATTTGGACCGAAGAACTTGTAGACTGCTGTTATGCTTGGAGTTTTGTTGACATACAAAAAATCCACTTCACAAATTGTCATTATCATATATATATATATATATATATATATATGGGGCATTCCACGCCAACTCGACCACTTCTGAACCCGACCATTTTTGATTTGGCTGAAACTTTGTCATCTTTTTGTACCCTATTGAAAACGTGTCTGAGAATTTTTTCAGATTTTTCGACCCAGCCAAAAAAAAGTTATAGCATTTTCAAAAAACATCAATTTTTTTTTCAAATAACCGTAAAACTGTCAAAAATTAACTTATCGGGACGATTTTTTTTTTGAAATTTTTGTCTTTAAATGTACTTTTCAGAAAAAAATATGACAAAATTTTACAGATTCATCTTGAACGTTTTTTTTGACATTTTCGGAAAAAAACAAAAATTTCGGGATGAATGACACTTTTTTTTTTAATTTTTTTTTTTTTATAAAAAACTTTGATTTTTTCTACAAATGCTCTGAAAATTTCAGAGTGGGATTATTTCGCGTTCTATTTTTTTTTTTTTTGAAAAAAAAAATTTTTTTTTCTCCGCTTATTTATCATGATGGTGCTCTTAAATTCTTCCAGGATTGTTTGAGATTCTAGAAAATTTAAGAAAAATAATAATAAAAATAGTTAGAGGTGATGAAAATCGAGAAAATTCCATTTATCCTGAAAAAATTAGAAATTAGTTGTGTATTCAACTACTGAAGTATTTGAAGCGTCAACTAAAAGCTAGAAACATGGGCGTAACTAGGGGGTGCCGGGGGGCCTGGCCCTCCCCAGAAAGCTCCTTGCCCCAAGAAAAATTGAGAAAATATGGGGCTTTTCAGGGCCTCCGGAGGATGGCTGGTCCCATGGCCCCCCTTTAATTTTTCTTGGGGCAAGGAGCTTTCTGGGAGGGCCAGGCCCCCCCCGGCACCCCCTAGTTACGCCCATGTTCCTAAGCTTTTACTTGACGCTTCAAATTCTTCAGCAGTTGAATACACAACTAATTTCTAATTTTTTCAGGATAAATGGAATTTTCTCGATTTTCATCACCTCTAACTATTATTATTATTATTTTTCTTCAATTTTCTAGAATCTCAGTCAATCCTGGAAGAATTTAAGAGCATCATCATGATAAATAAGCGGAGAAAAAAAAAAAATTTTTTTTTTTCAAAAATAAAAAAAATAGAACGCGAAATAATCCCACTCTGAAATTTTCAGAGCATTTGTAGAAAAAATCAAAGTTTTTTATAAAAAAAAAAAATTAAAAAAAAAAAGTGTCATTCATCCCGAAATTTTTGTTTTTTTCCGAAAATGTCAAAAAAAACGTTCAAGATGAATCTGTAAAATTTTGTCATATTTTTTTCTGAAAAGTACATTTAAAGACAAAAATTTCAAAAAAAAAATCGTCCCGATAAGTTAATTTTTGACAGTTTTACGGTTATTTGAAAAAAAAATCGATGTTTTTTGAAAATGCTATAACTTTTTTTTGGCTGGGTCGAAAAAATCTGAAAAAAATTCTCAGACACGTTTTCAATAGGGTACAAAAAGATGACAAAGTTTCAGCCAAATCAAAAATGGTCGGGTTCAGAAGTGGTCGAGTTGGCGTGGAATGCCCCATATATATATAAGTCACATTTAAATGAAACAAAATAGAAATGGAATTATACATGTACTCAATTACAAAAAGAAAAAAAGGGCAGAAGAGATTTATTCTTTCAAAGAAAATGGAGAATGATTAATTAATATAATTAAACAAGGTAAGCTTTAATAAATTCAGATTTATGTGTTACTAATGTTAGATATCTTTATCATGGTTTGATAATAATTTATCAATATAAATTTTTTTTTTTAGAATTTCGCCCAAGATACTTCTTGTTATTCCAAATGAACTCCTCGTCTTGGGTTTCAAATGACAGCGGAATGGCAACAAACTAGCTGACCTTGCTGCAAAGGCGGGTGTGCTTGATGTCAATGGAATTACTGTTCAGGACTTCAAACTCATGGTCCGAGAAAAATTGCTTCAGAGTAGGATGCAGAACCCGAGAATAAACTTCGCTCAATTAACTAACTAATTACTATCCGTTTATTGAAAAAAGATGATGTAGTACGAATTGGACATTCTTGGATCACGCACCTGCACTTAGAGATATTTTCGAGTTCAAGTTGAATTTTTCGAAAAGAAGAAATTTGTTGATGTTTTTGCATCTCCCACAAACCAAGACTCTGCTACTCAGAGAGAAATCATGATATTTGGCAAAATTTAATCCTGAATCGCCTGAACCTTATGGCACTGATGCGTCCTGACCCTAGAAGAAATAGAAATGGGATTGTACTCGAAATTACAACGAAATAGAAATTATACTCATTCACAAAAAAGGAAAGAAGAGTCTTAAACTTTCAAAGAAATTGCAGAATTATTAAATAAATATGGTAAGCTTTAATAAATTTATATTTTACTAATTTTATTTATATATTTGTTTGATAATTATATATTTTTCAGTAGGAGAAGGAAACCAGCGCCTCTTTTTCCACCATACACACTATTTATTTGCAAATATTTCGGGTTGCAGTACGCCACCCATCATCAGTGCAGCGACTATATATACAATGTAAAATATAAAATAAAATATAAAATTATTATACAGAAAATATTCGAAAATTGGCTTACATAGTTTTGGTTGTGGATGTCGTCTATATTTTTGCCTCTGTTTGTATAAATGCTTGCCATTCTCATAGTGATGTTCTTAAAATAGGCAAATTACCAGCAATGAATGAGACGACTTTTTATTTTAATAACATATATAAAAGAGGAAGGCGGGGAGAGAGGAAGATGCGCATAAGGATTCTTTATAATTGATGAAAAATGCGCAAAACTCGATGCTCAATGACAGGCAAGCTGTTTACTTTTATTTAAAAAATGATACAAAATGTAAATTTAGCCCCTCCAAGTCCCTTTGGTGGTTAACCGCCCTTTCGATGTTGAGGTATATGTGGCATTTTTCTAAAAATTCGCGTTTTTTACGGTCTTTTTCTGTTATTAATATTCTAACGTTGTTGAAGTCCCATGTGTGGCCCAAATTAATAGAATATTAATAACGAAAAGACCGTAAAAAACGCGAATTTTTAGAAAATGCCACATATACCTCAACATCGAAAGGGCGGTTAACCACCAGGGACTTGGAGGGGCTAAATTTACATTTTGTATCATTTTTTAAATAAAAGTAAACAGCTTGCCTGTCATTGAGCATCGAGTTTTGCGCATTTTTCATCAATTATAAAGAATCCTTATGCGCATCTTCCTCTCTCCCCGCCTTCCTCTTTTATATATGTTATTAAAATAAAAAGTCGTCTCATTCATTGCTGGTAATTTGCCTATTTTAAGAACATCACTATGAGAATGGCAAGCATTTATACAAACAGAGGCAAAAATATAGACGACATCCACCACCAAAACTATGTAAGCCAATTTTCGAATATTTTCTGTATAATAATTTTATAATTTTATTTTATTTTATTTTATATTTTACATTGTATATATAGTCGCTGCACTGATGATGGGTGGCGTACTGCAACCCGAAATATTTGCAAATAAATAGTGTGTATGGTGGAAAAAGAGGCGCTGGTTTCCTTCTCCTACTTATTAATTTCAACTTCCGGCTCAAACTATCAACGGATTATATATTTTTCTTTTTATTTTAGAATTTCGTAAACGATACATCTTGTCATTATTCTTAATGAACACCTCGTCATCTCGTATTGCCATTTGGTGAGTTTATTATTTTTTATCACATTATATTTTTAACAATATTATTAATTGGTTCTAATCTTTACTGAATTACTTGCTGTCTTGTCTATATAACCAGATGGTTAACAGTCAAGAAAATGACAAAATTTGTCGTCAAATTTTATTTATTTTTTTCTTTAATTCAAATCATTTGAAAACTCACTTCTGTTGGCTGGAAGTAAAGAAAAAAAAATAATTGAAACCAAATTTTTTTATTTCTTGACCTCTAATCTTGAATCTCTCTCTTTTATGTAAAATATTTGATTAGATAAGTGGTTCCCAACCCGTGGGCCGCGGCCCAGTTGTGGGCCGCGAGCTGATTGAAACTGGGCCGCGGACGTCTAATAAAAGATAAAAATTATATATATTTATATAAAATTATATATATACACTGGGCCTCAGCGTTTTTTTTTACGGAAAAAGTGGGCCGCACATCAAAAATTACTGAAAAGGGGCACATCAAAAAAGGTTGGGAACCACTGGATTAGATTATTTAAGAATTTTCTTAATATTTCATGACTACCTGGTATTTCTCGAATTTTACATATCCCTGTCTGTCTCTCATATATTTTTCTTATACTAATAATACTTCACTGTTAAACAAAATATTTCATTCATAATCAAATTTTAGTCTCAACTCTTTAGATAATCTAAATATTTTGCCCTCGGGTTTTCTTACCAAGAATGGAGTTAGGCCACTTTCAAAATTAATAACTTTGAAGAAGCTCGAGATGACTCGAGAAACTTTGATCGGCCGTAACTCGGTTAATATTGGGTCTGAAAATTCGTTTTATCATTCAAATTTTATCCTCTTTCTAATTTATTATGGTGCACAAAATATGCTTAGTTTACGAGATATAAGCGAAAAACTGAAAAAAGTACACACATTTTGAGGTTTTTTTTTTTATTTTCTCCAACCCCTGTAGGCCCTACGAATTAAACAAAAGCAAACATTAAAAGCTAGAAATTAAAATTTAAGTTTTTTTCGGTGTTTAGAAGAGGAATTCCGGGAAAGCCAACACAAGAATAAAAAAAAAAGAAGAGGAATTCGCAAATTTTTTATTTAATATTTATCTATTGTCCAAAGGGATGGTTTATGGTCTATCATAAAGGACCCTCAGAACCTTAGCTCAGGTAAATTCACACAGACAGTGCTTATGTAGTGGTGAGTCAATTGGGCTGCCTAACTAGTAGGCGTCTTTCAAACAGGCTAGGGTGCAAATGTTTATGTTCGCCATGGTAGATAAAGTACCGGTATTGGTTTCATGTCAAAATATCGATGTCGAGATTTTGATGGATATACATGTTTTGAGGTCCCCTTAGTCCAAAAAGTGGTTTTCGTGACATTATCTGTCTGTCTGTGAACAAAATATCTCAAGAACGAAAAGAGCTAGGAGGTTGAAATTTTATATTTAAGTTAGGCACCCCCATAGGACGTGACACGAAGCTTTTTTTGTAAATTTTTACATTTTTCTCTTCTGACACATCTCTTATCTCTCTCACATTCCCCCACTCTTCCCTTAAAAATACTTAGTTGTTAAATTAATAAATAATCTAGCTCTTTTTTATTTAGTATAAAAGATAAGCTACTTAGAAACACTTTAATATTAATTATCATTTTATTAATACATATTTTTTTATATTTTCAGGGATTCATCTCGATTTGTCAGCCAGCATCTATGCAACTTTCACTGGCGTCGTTAGGTCCCTTCAAATAACTGGTGAGTTTGTTCAAATTTTATATTTCATTTTTATTTAAGGATGAGGCTATTTGAACATACTGTATGTGCAAGCAATTGACTATTTGCACATAGTGTTTGCGCAAATAATTGGCTGTTTGCCACATACTCTATGTACAGTCAATTATTTGCTGACTCAAAATGAGCCCGCGCCAGACTATTTTGGAAATTTAAATTACTTTGCACCCCCTAGTTGATGAAATTTACAATTTAAGCTCAGAGTAGAAAAGGAAAGGACTAAAGAACGTCACGGATTTAACTATTTATGCATACTTCATCAGAACAGGTATTTTTTTGCTTCGATTTTAGAGGGGATCTTGGCAACTCCTGACATAGGTCCGAAAAATTTCAATGACATCTGGCTCAAGAGTGATCACTGCCAACCAAGTGCGAATCCAGAGGAGTTTTTCGGGGGGAGGGGAAGTATTATAATTATCCATTTACCCCTCACCTCTTGTATCCGCCCATGCTGTCAACTCACGAATGTTTCGCACCCATGCAAAAAAGTACCTGTCCTGATGAAGGTTGGAATAATAGGCCGAAACGTTGACAGCATTAAATTTCTTTACTCAGGCCAAAAACTTCTCAATTTTAAATTTTTTTTTTTTTTTTTTTTTTTTTAAACATTCACACTTTTTTCTCATTCACACTCACACTCACACACACATTCACACTGTCTTTTCGGCAGCTCAGGCCATATAAGACATTTACGATAACCGTTATTTATGAATTTATATATATTAGGGTCCAGGCATTTTTATTTAAGCCATCTGGTATCCAGATGGCTTAAATAAAATCATCG